>VUQI01048527.1:0-12162 GCA_015106735.1 Paratilapia polleni | reverse complement strand
CATCCCCAGATCATCACCGATGCTCCACCAAATTTCACAGTGGGTGTGAGACATTGTGGCTTGTAGGCCTCTCCAGGTCTCCGTCTAACCATTAGACGACCAGCTGTTGGACAAAGCTGGAAATTAGACTCATCAGAGAAGATGACTTTACTCCAGTCCGCTATGGTCCAAACTTCAGCCTGGCTCTTCGCATGAATCAAGCCACGTACAAGGTTATCCTGAAGAAAACTTGCTGCCTTCTGCTCTGACAATGTTCCCCAACTCTGAGGATTGTTTTTTCCAGCAGGACAATGCTCCATGCCACTCAACTAGGTCGATCAAGGTGTGGATGAAGGACCACCAGATCAAGACCTTGTCATGGCCAGCCCAATCTCCAGACCTGAACCCCATTGAAAACCTCTGGAATGTAATCAAGAGGAAGATGGATGGTCACAAGTTATCAAACAAAGCTGAGCTGCTTGAAATCTTGCACCAGGAAGTCACCCAACAGCAATGTGAAAGACTGGTGGAGAGCATGCCAAGACGCATGAAAGCTGTGATTGCAAATCAGGGTTATTCCACCAAATATTGATTTCTGAACACTTCCTAAGTTAAAACATTTGTAATGTGTTATTTAAAAATGAATATGAACTTGTTTTTTAATTCTCTTAATTTTTTCCAGAGCTGTATATTGGCACTAGAGCATTTATTTGCTTGATGTAACCACAGTAATGATCAGAAACCACAGGATGAATATATTTCAAGCACTGGAATTTGAAATATGGATGACTGCTTTCTTCCTTAAAACTGCTAGGAAGCTACATTGTCTGAACATTATTGATCACCAAAAAAGAGACGAGACACATCTGCACTGCCAGTCAGGAATCCTTAGCAGATGAAGTTTGTCATGGAGGCTTACAGAAGAGTATCGTGTTCAGATGGACGGCCAACAAGAATTAAATCCATGAATTCTTTGGTTAAGCTGTCAGCAGCCAGAGAGATTTACGCTCATCGCACAGACAGAGGGGAGAGGACAAAGTGTGTTGATCCCTCTTCTCAGTTCTGTTCTCTCCAGTTCTCTCATTCATGGCATTTTTTGGCTGATTATCAACCATGGCCTGCTGCCAATTCAAAAACCAACTTTACACAGACAGTCAGAAACCCAGGCAGGAGTCAGACTCCAAACCAAGCCTCATTTAACAAGAATCTCAAATGAAGATTTATTTATTTTTTTTATGAATCACTGTTTGTGGTCAAACAGGAGACTGTGTTCACTAGAAGGGTGCGCTGGCTCTAAAGCTTAGTGGTTTTGAATAAAGAACAGCAGCTGAACTGCTCTTTGTTCTTCCCGTGTCAGTCTGCTCTTCCAGTACAGACAGGGAGTGAAGGGCACTGCCTGGAAAAATCTCTGTGGTCAAAATTTGAAAATGAATGTTTCCATACAATAAATGTTTGTACTGTAGCAGCACATTTGTCCACCTGAAGCCAATCCTCGTATATCTGTTGGTAGGATTTGCGATTGACTTTGTGTGAAATCTTTTTTTAACCTAATAGCTTAGCTTATTTTCAAAACAATAATCATGCTGTAGTCTATTAACCAAATAACGGTTGTGGGCAGTAATGGCTCAAAAATTACAGTGAGTAGATTTACTGGCAGAGGTTTGCTCTTTCTTATCTTCTAGATCAAGGTACAAAAATCATGGCAAATACAAAGGACAACCCGCTGATGGGAAAGCTGCCTCGTTGTGAGAAAAATGCCTCTATCCAGATATGACCCAGAACACAAACAAGGGGAGAAAAAATGCAGGAAATCAGATAGAGAAGCATGAAAACCATCTCAGTCCTGATCATCAGTTCTGAGTGTTCACAGTGTAGTTCCTGTTAGTGGGAAATGTTGATGTTAAGTGAGGTTAAGTGGGTGATGTCTAAAAAAAGTTATTTTGGGAGATTATGTTACACTTTGTCTCTCCAAAACAAATCACAGATAATACGCAGATAGCATTGATTATCTTTCTGATTCACCACCATTAATTAGTTACTTCGAATTTCCTTAGCTGATTCATGAGCTTTGGGCTAGTAAACACTTTCTACTCCTACGACACATTTCTTTTGTGAATAGATTTTCCTTACTAAAGCGCAGCCCTCTGTCCTGACATCCTGCTGCATGAATAAATAATACTGTACTATACATTCACTGGACACTTTTTTAGGTACACCTGTTCAACTGCTCATTAACTCAAATATGGACTGGTACTTATATAGCGCTTTTCTACTCAGTTTTGAGTACTCAAAGCACTTCATACTACATTCACCCAGTTATACACACATCCATACAGCACTTTTAAACGATACTTAAGTGCTTAGCTAACATTCACAAATTCACTCACACTCCGATGAATGCATCAAAGACACTTCAGCATGTAGACTAGGGGAGCCAGGGATCGAACCACCGACCTTCCAATTAGTAGATGACCCACTCTACCTCCTGAGCCACAGCCGCCCTAAATATGCGTAATCAGCCAATCACATGGCAGTAACTCAATGCATTTAGGCATGTAGACATGGTAAAGACGACCTGCTGAAGGTCAAACTCAACATCAGAATGGAGAAGAAAGGTGATTTAAGTGACTTTGAACGTGGCATGGTGGTTGGTGCCAAACTAGCTGGTCTGAGTATTTCAGAAACTGCTGATCTACTGGGATTTTCCCACACAACCATCTCCAGGGTTTACAGAGAACTGATCAAAAAAGAGAAAATATCCAGTGAGTGACAGTTCTCTGGTCCAAAATGCCTAGTTGATGTCAGAGGTTAAAGGAGAACAACCAGACTGCTTTGAGCTGATAGGAAGGCAACAGTAACTCAAATAACCAAGGTGGCCAGGAGAGCATCTCTGAGCACACAACATGTCGAACCTTGAAGTAAGTGGGCTACAGCAGCAGAGGACCACACCAGCTGCCACTCTTGTCAGCTGAGAACAGGAAATTGAGGCTACAAGTCACATGGGCTCACCAAAACTGGAAAATTGAAGATTGGAAAAATGTTGCCTGGTCTGATGAGTCTCAATTTGTGCTGCAACATTCTGATGGTAGGGTGAGAATTTGGCATAAATAACATGAAAGCATGGATCCATCTTGCCTTGTTCAGGCTGCTGGTGGTGTAATGGTGTGGGGGATATTTTCTTGGTACACTTTGGGCTCTTTAGTACCAACTGAGCATCATTTAAACTCCACAGCCTACCTGAGTATTGCTGCTGACCATGTCCATCCCTTTATGACCACAGTGTACCCATCTTCCGATGGCTGCTTCCAGCAGGACGACATATAATCTCACAAAGCTCTAATCATCTCAAACTGGTTTCTTGAACGTGACAATGAGCTCACTGTACTCAAATGACCTCCACAGTCACCAGATCTCAGTCCAATAGAGCACCTTTGGGATGTGGTGGAACGGGAGATTCACATCATGGGTGTGCAGCAGACAAATCTCCAGCAACTGTGTGATGCTGTCATATCAACCAAAGTCTCAGAGGAATGTTTCCAGCAACTTGTTGAATCAATGCCACAAAGAACTAAGGCAGCTCTGGAGGCAAAAGGGGATCCAAACCAGTACTAGTAAGATGTACCTAATGAAGTGTCCAGTGAGTATATATGTCTTTGTGAAATATACATCTATTTCATTTCATTTCATATGTAAAAAAACGCCTTAAACAAAATGTTGCATTATAAGATGGCCTCACTATGATCAGATCTTGTAGTAAATTTACAAACAAGTCACACTTCACAGTGTTTTACTTGTGACAAATATTTTATAAAGTGAATCTGTTCGGCTCAGATTTACCAGACATGTTTTTTAAGCAGTTTTTCAACATTTATTTTTCATTTTCTGATAAACTATTACTTTGAGGCATCCAGAACACATTGGGTAAAGTGAATAAAACTGTGTGTAAGACAGAAGTCTCTTATAGTGAAAAACCACCCAGTTCAGCTCTATGGAGCATTTTAGCATCTTTCAGCTCAATGCTTTGGTTTTACGACCCATAACTTTTCTGCTTTGGTTTACTCCCCTTCCTAAATCTCTGTATCGTGTTCTTGTGATCTTGTGATCACCATCACATTCAGTTGATTATTTTGCAATGATGCACAGTGCAAAATGATGAAAGGAAAAGTTAATATGTCGCTAGCCATGGAGAGTATACAGTATGATAGTGTCTGTTATATTAATATTTTTAGCATGGTCAAAAACGATCCGAAGTACATGTCTGGTTTGTCCATTTTAAGATTTTCTGCACTGAAAAGTCTGAAAATCTTTAAAATAACAGAGGTATAGAAAGGGTCACAGAGCAGTCCCTCTGCTCTGTTTAGAAACAATAGTAAACATCCTTGGTAGGCCCAGATCAACAGATTGTAAAGTTTTAATGGAGCTTTTGGATGTCGTATGACTTAGTTCTCTTATTTTTCTAGAAATGGAAAACAAAAGAATCTATGTGGTTGTCTTAAGGTTAGGCAAGTGTGATGGGATTTTTTTAAAAACATCATAATCAATCAATCTGGAAAAGAAATAGGAGATTAACCAATCACAAAAGTAATTATTAGTTGGAGCCATAATAAACACACTTCTGGCTACAACATAGGATCTTAAGTTTGATAACTTTGTGAAAATGTGAAAATTTACGCTGTGAAGTACATCCGTGGGCACAGAGTATAAAAACACTGAGTCCTGCTGGACTGGGATAATTTAATACCCCTGGCAAGTCTGTGCAGCCCACACCCAGAATGGCAGTGAAAGCAGGTGTCAGTATACAATTATGTCATGCTGAAAAAGTGAAGGAGAGGTCTGACTCTTCATGTATTTGGCATGATATTCTACTTGAAATCTACTATAGCAGCCAACTGCTTTGACTAAAGACAAAACAATTCTAAAATAAGTTAAATTGCTACAATTAGAGCCAACCAAGATGAAGAATACTAAAAATATGCAAAGCTGAAATGAGCTGATTAATCAACTCATCATTGATTAATCAACTGAATCATCCATCCAATTGCATATGTAAGCAGGGTCTTGATGGGGCTGTCTGACATTAGGAGAGAGACTAGGTACACCCTGTACAGATCACCAGTCCATCACAAATTATTTGGTTATTATTTGGTATAAAATTAATTAGAAATTATTTTATTTCATTGAGCCGTCATTGCACATTTGTTCCATAATATTATTATAATATTTGATTTTTTTTTTTTTTAACTTTTCAAATATTACACCTTTTCAGCTTCCCAGTCATGAGCATCAGCTGGTTTTCTTTGTGCAATATGACAGTAAATACAGTAAAATATTTTTGAGAATTTAAGCAAGCAATCTGAAGGCACAGATGTAGGATTTAAGAAACTGCAATGGATTTTCTTTTCTTTTTTAATTTGATATTTTATATTTATTTTCAGACACCTGACGGACTAGATGATTTGTCAAGAAAGTAATCATCAGATTAATAAATAAAAATAATGCTGCTGGCTATATCCTGGTGTATTAACACTGTAAGAAAAATCAAATGTCATCTGGCTTATACTTTTCTCCATGAACTTGTGATAATGTCAAGCTCAGCTCTTTCAGTTAAGTCACTGTGGGACAAATGTGCAACTAAATACTGACTATTTTAAGTCACCATCTAAACAAACACATACACGTCAGAAATAAATACGGGTACAAGCAGCTCCAATACAGGTAAAAGCATTTTAAAAGCATTTGTTCTTAGGTCCTTACACTCAGTGAACCAGAACAGTGCGACCCAGGTCAGCATTTACCTGCAGCTTTAAATTTGTAGGCACTGATGTAAAACAGACCTGCGGAAAGTGACAACAGTTGTCAGCTCCTCGGAGCACGTACTCCCAATTTCAACAATTCAGCACATATACAAAAAAAACCCAGTGAGGTGGCTAAGGACTTGCAGTTTCCCTCTCACCACCAACATCTGGTTTACTTCTGAAGGAAGTGGAGAAAAGATGAGCCGCAGCTGCTCAAAGCTGACAGAAGGAGGGGGAGGAGTGTTTGGAGTCAGACAAAACTATCCTACAGTAAAGGAGTGAATATTAAAAGTACTCACACACACAGGTCATGATACAGCCGCTGCTATGCTGCTATTAAAAAAAGACTGTAAATAAAGTTCATACCAAGTAAAAGCAGTTTCACTTCTTTGGAGGATTTCTCTCTGTCTTCTCGCAGGTTTTTATCAATCATTTTACTCCTCTCCACCGCAGCTTTATCCTCGGCGCTGATCGTGCAGCCCATTTTTGCTTTCAAACAACTTCTTAGGTGTCTGACTGGGGTTTCAGCAGCTCATAAGTTGAAGGGAAACACCTTCCAGCAGCTCTGAGGTCGGCGTGAGCTGAAGTTTCCCAGCCTATAGCGAAGCGGACAGAGGGGAAAAGGCGTTGGCACAGGAGGGTCAGTCCAACTAAACCCACAGTCTGATGCTGCTGAGCATGGGCAGTTTCAGCCCATTCACTCGTGTCTGTCCAGATATGAGACTATCAGAAATCACGTTTAAAATGATAAAATATTTTTATCCAACTTATCGATAGTTTGTATATATATATATATAAAGTAATTTTAAAAACGGTTAAAAATCCAGCGTTTCCAGTGAAAAATTCACAGTAAAAAACATCAGATTTTTTCACGCATAAAACTGACTGCTGCTCAGCGGCGCGTCCACCCAGCTGATCCAGCTGCAAACCAAGAAAACCCTGCTGAAAAATGAAAATTGACGCTCACCACGGGGCTGACGGGAAATGCAGTCAGCTCCAAACAACCAGCTATGTGGCCTATCTCTGCCTGTGTGAGCACGTAAATATATGAAGAACACGTCTGAAACCGAGCTGCGGTGTTTATTCCAAGCTACGTTTGTGTGTAAGTTTTCTCTGTAGTTCATTCAGAGTTACATGTAGAAGAGTCTTGTGTGGTGTGACTGCGCCCCCTGGGGATTCACAACGGAACTGCAGATGTGGATTCCAATTAGCCTTTATCCACTCTGCTTGACAATTTACCTGACGGGGGAAAAAAATCTCAAAGCACTAATTTCTCCAGTCAGGAGGTATCATTTTGATTTTTACTCCCCGGCTTTAAACCCCTTTAACTGGAGCTGGCTTTTGGGCATTCTTTCATTGTACATCAGCAGTTTGGAGCTGCGTGATAGTTTATCATCTTAACGGTAAAATGTAGCAATATGAACAAAGTTAGGCAACACGTTAAAAAGTGACCTGAGGGACAGAAATGTATCTGCTACTAATCAGTGTTTTATCTTTTTGGACTGATCTGACAGTTATTCCCCTAATTATTTTTTCATCAGGATTAGCTGATTCATCCTTTGATTCTGAAATCTCAGGAGGTAAAAAGTAGTAAATCTCTACATTTGAACTGCTGGAATCAGAGAGTATTTACTGGAATCAGTAATTTCAAAGAGCTGCAGTTTACTTATGCCCATAGAGTAGTCTTCTTTCTTTCTCACCTAGAGGTATGATTTTTTATTTTTTTATTTTATTTTATGAAGGGCTAATAAAAACTTTATGCATTATTCTAATAATTTAATGTCTGACATGTATATTTAGAGAGTGAGCTAGATGACAAGAAAATATATTTAGAACTGGTATTGCTAATAGATGTCAAAACTTCCAGTGGGACCAAAGAGTCATGCAGCCTTTATATGTTTTTATAAGTGATGCGATAATCTTTTACAAACTATTATCCTTTTTTCCCCGCTCAGCTCCGGCCTCCAGCTCCTGCTGCCAAACAAACTTTACACCACTCTCATTAGCACAGGTTACCAAGGCAACAACTGATTTCAGGGAAGTCAGGATTGGGAAGTATGTGAGAAATTTGTGTGATTGAGCTCGTGTCTGACCCACACTTTTGGCTTTTGGTAGCTGTGACCCTATTTGTGGCAGTTTAGATGATCACAGCTCTCAGTTTAAGTGTTTGGTTTATAAGAGACAGTACATTACCACACCCAATGACAGTGGGTCACTGGGTGTGGGGTTCCACCATCATGTCACAGTGACTTGCTGTCGGCATCAGTCCTTGAGCACATTCACTGGGCGGGTTGTAGCCTATCAGAAAGGTCAGGCTGTTTGAACAGCTTCTGCGCACTGCAGGAGGCGCCCTCTGCTGCTCAACATGAAAGCTATGAGTCTTTCCGTCCAAAGGGGAGCAGCACAGGAGAGCATATGAAAATGAAAATAATCAGAAACTTGAGGTGGAGCCTCTGATGCTGCTGGTGTCATCTGTGTTCTGTAGCTGGTGAATACAGAAGGGAATATTCAGATATTTATTTGCACAATCCACATAAAAATCATCTCAGATATATTCTCCTGTCACATGAGGAAGAAATTAGCCTATAGTAAATTGTGGTGCATATGGCTTATTAACACAAGTAAACAAGTAAAGTAAAAAAGGGAAGTAAGTGCCATGCTGCTTTACTGGGTGAATCCCAAGGTATTACACACAGATCCATACGCACCTAATAGCAACTGAAAATTACTAAAACATAAAGTAGTGCCTTAGTACTTTGTTAAAAAAAACAGGCATAATTAGAAGTTATTATAAGAATTAGGTATAACTCAGGTAAGCATGCATCAGCACAATGCAAAAGTGCCTCTTTTAAATAATTCTGTGAGACATATAAGATAAAAATGAATTGGAGGCATTAGGAAAATCTATATTTCTATTTATTTCTTTTTTTGTATGGGCTGCTCCAAAGAATTATTCCTTACCCTTTATTACACTTACTGAATAGTGAATTTTCCCATTGTTGGTGCGTTTAATGTGGGAGTTGAGGTGTTAATGAAATTCTGCAGAACCTAAGGTTCAGTCAGACAACTCACAAATGTAATGGTTTATTACAGCAGCAGAATATAGTTTGTGCTGGCCTCTAGGCTCCAAGCTTATCTCGCTGTACAAATTTGTTACACATAGAGACAGGAGAGTGATGCGTAAATACAGTTAGGTCCATAAATTGTTGGACAAAGACACAATTTTTGTAGATTTGTCTCTGTACACCACCACAGTGGATTTTAAATTTAAAAAATCAATATGAGATTGAAGTGCAGACTTTCACCTTTTCAGATGCTCAAAATTAACTGGACAAACTAACATAATTTTAAATATAAGGACTGGATGAAAATCCTTTGGAGTCAAGGAATGCCTGAAGTCTTGAACCCATGGACATCACCAAATGGTGTGTTTCCTCACTTGGGATGCTCTGCCAGGCCTTCACTGCAGCCTCCTTCAGTTGCTGCTTGTTTGTGGGTCTTTCTGCATTCAGTTTTCTATTTAATAACTGAAAAGCTGCTCTGTTGGGTTGAGATCAGATGACTGACTTGGCCATTGAAGAATATCCCATTTCTTTGCCTTGAGAAACTTTTGGTTTCCTTTAGGTCATTATCCATTTGCACTGTGAAGTGCCATCTGATCACTTGTACTTAAGAATTCATCCTGCTACTTCTGTCAGCAGTCACATCATCAATAAACACTAATGACATGGTTCCACTGGTAGCCATACATGCCCACGCAATAGCTGTTTCTCTCCTCCATACTTTTCTCTTTCCATCATTCTGGTACAAGTTAATCTTGGTTTCATCTGTCCCAAGATTTATTTCCAGAACTGTGCAGGCTTTTTTAGATGTTTTCTGGCAAAGTCTAATCTGGCCTTCTTGCTCTTGAGTGTAACCAGTGGTTTGCGCCTTGTTGTAAATCCTCTGTGTTTACATTCATGAATGTGTTTCTTGATTGTAGACTTTGACAATGATACTCCTACCTCCTCAAGTGTTCCTGACTTGGTTAGATGTCGTGAAGTTGTTTTTCTTAACCATGGAAATAATTCTTACATTGTGCACTTTAGTTGTCTTCTGTGGTCTTTCAGACCTTTGGTGTTGCTGAGCTGACCAGTTCATTCATTCTTTTTAAGAATGAACCAGATTGTTGATTTGGCCACTCCTAAAGTTTTGGCTGTCTCTCTGATAGGTTTATTTTGATTGTTTAGCCTAATGACAGGCTCCTTCACTTCCACTGACATCTCTTTGGGCCTCATATTTAAAATTACAGTGAAAAACTATAAAATAGAAATTCAACACTTTGAATCAGATATTATCACTGCTTCATTTGTCATGAAATAACAAGGGAACAGGCCTCACTTGGCCATGAAACGGTTCAATTAAAGCATAAAGTCTGCACTTCAATCACATATTGTCTGTTTGATTTAAAATCTACTGTGGTGGTGTACAGAGGCAAAACTGCAAAAACTGTGTCTTTGCCCAACAAAATATGGACCTAACTGTATCCTCCTGGATCCTACGAGTGAATGCTGGGGTGGTGGAGGGGTCAACAGTGCAGGGCAGCAGCAGCACTGACATGTCAGAGGGAGAAATGGGAAATTTTGCAACTTGAATAGACCACCAAATTGAGAGGGTGTGTTTGGTAAATGACATGAGGAGAGTGAGGGATGTTGCATGTGTGATCCAGGGCAGCTGGTGTTATCTAAACTAGCTCGTAGGCTTCGCTACATTTGTGGTAAAAGTTCAGCTGAGTTGGTGTTGGTGGGGGATAGTTTGGTCTTGGAGCATTACAGTGACGAGTGTCAGCATCCCACGTTCCTCAAAATGTCACTCCTCTTTCATCCTGTCCCTAGTGCTTCATTTCACCCCCTGCCTACACTGCACACACACACACACACACACACACACACACATGCAAAGACACACAGAGAGGCAGAGAGCAGGAGGTACCTAGAGGGCAAGGGAGAAAAGAGATGATTGATGGGATTGCTCATGCGATTGATGCGGTTATTGATCTAAAAAAAAATGTCTACAACAACAAATTCAACCAGCAACACTCAAGTAAATCTTCCTGCTGCGTCTTTAATGATTTCAGTCGAGGGGAATACACAGGAGAATCTTAACATAGAGGAAAACAAAACATTAACAGTGAAGAATAGGAACAGCCTTTTCAGCTCAAGTACAAAAAGAGAAATACAGAGGAACATGGAAAACATCTCCACTGTACCGATGATTTACAGTACAAGCAAAACTGTGTTTAATGATGTCCAGAATTCTCCCAAAGGTAAGAATATTATCTGCAGTTCACCTTCAGAACAGGTTATTTCTCTATCCTCGCAATCAACAGATGGTCGCAGAAAGAGAGCTTAAAGCATTTAATGAGATTGGTCTGGGTGATTTTGTCACTAGAGTAATGGAAACCAGATGATTGAATGGTGGATTGATGTACTCTCAGTATAAGGGGTTTTGTAATGACCCCAGACTGTGGGAAATATCACTGACTTTATTATAGCACTGTATTATAAAAATAATAAAATAATGCTCAACAGAAAAAAATCTCAGATTATCCAAAGAGATTAAACCCCTGTTCAGCCATGCTAGCGGAATAAATCAAGTCAGTTTCAAATTATTTTTTTCACATAAATTGTGTAATAGTTTTGCATACTGTAGTTTTAGTAGCCTGTCAGATGATAATAAATTAAAAATAAATAAACACAGAAGAAAACTGAGCATCATGGCAGTGATTTTATCTCACTCCCTCTTCACTGGTTACTAACTTTAAAGTAGGACTTCATGCTTGTGCACTTAAGCATTTTAAAAGAAGCTGAATAACAACATGCAACACAGTCATATCGCAAGAAAATGAAGAACATTATGTCTTTCCCTGACAAAGGGACCTTTTTTTGTTCTGACTCCCAGCAAACTATGAACCTTTCCTGTGCGCCTTGTGTTTAGTGTCTTGTGATCGCGCCAACTGTCCGGTATGAGGCAGTCCAAAATAGATGAAGGCAGCAAGAGATAGGAAGTATAAAAAAAAAGTGTTTAGTAAGAGATTTGTGCCTTGTAATTTTCTTTGGAACATTTGTCACTGCTCGTGTGACTTGTGCAAACAGTTTGTATTCCACCTGAGATCAGAAAAAGTATCACCAGTGTCTTCCATATGTTGTTAAATGAGGCCAAAGGCAAAGCTTTCCATGTGTAAGCATTGTCACACCTGTGTGCTGTATGTAGCCACAACAAGCCTGGTTGTTTATTGCACAAACACAAGAGCACTCACACTGCTCCCGTGTTTACCTGTAAACAGTGCAGACATCATGGGGTAATGGGGACTGGTGTATGAATCTGCTCATATTTCAACTGTTTTAAT
>VUQI01048525.1:0-16464 GCA_015106735.1 Paratilapia polleni | reverse complement strand
TGCTCAACCCAAGCACTTACACTTATAATTGTAAAAAATCTGTCCCATGAGGGACTTGAACTGCTGTCTCTGGTGAGAGCAGTGAATTGATCGATGCCACCTTGAAATGCAGACTTTGTCACCCTTTAGAATGACTTGCCCTTTACTTTGTGCACAAGCCACACAGAACGAGACCAGTGTGATGAAAAAGGTTCAGGGAAACGCAAATAAGGAGTGTGAACTCGTGCCCAGGAAAACAAAAAAAACAACAAAAAAAAAAAAAAAGGAAGAATTTGTGTTAGGAAACACAAATTCATAGACCAAATGTCATGATTATTTAACAAACTACTGTGAGACTCTGCCGCATTTACAGCAAAAAATGTATGAAGGCTAACAATGCGAATACTATGTGTGTAACTGTGTAATCTTAGAAATTTTTTTCCCCATTGTATTAAAGTTTTAAACCAAGAAGATGACTCAGAGCTGACTTCAGACATAAATCAATAACCAAAAAGAATACAAGAGCATACAAATCAGCTATAAAAAAGAAGGAACCAGGAAGAGAGACAAAATAATTGCAAAGGGACAAAAGATATCCATAAGGAGACACAAGAAAGAAGAAACTAAAAAGAGATGCCAAGTTAACATGAACACATGCAAAACCACTACAAACAGACATATAATGACCACAAAGAGATAGAAAAACAGCAGAATAAGACAGAATAGAATCATAAGGTTTGCAGAAATGACACAAAAGAACTACTACAAGAGTCAAAACAACTGCAAAGAAGGACAAAATGACACACAAAGATGCAACTCAATCACAAAGACATGCAGATGTTGTGGTGTATTATTCAGTCTGAGTGTCTTGTTCTTATGCAGGAGGGACTGGGGAGAGGTTTTTTTTTTCTTTCCAGTCTGTGCCCAGGGGCCAGTTATGTGATTCATATCTACTGTATGTTCAATAGTATACTTTCAAATGATTCATTTTATTACATGCATTTACAATGGATATAATAAACAACAGTAACAGGTATAAAAACTACATTTGTCTGTATCAACAATAAATGAACATTGAAATCCAAGCCGCTCTCCAGAGGCTGTAATGTATGACCTTATTTACTGCACAGAGAGAGTTTGTGATCTGGTGCAATTACAGCAGAGAAATGGAGTGGCATTTCTCACTGAATCCTGTGAAGAGTGAGTCCTTGACCTACAGAACAGCTGCTATACAGCGAGACTCAGTAAATCCCCATAAAGCAAAATATGACACAGAGGCAGATGAAACCTGACATGCAGACATAAACAGACAGATAGTGTCATGCATGAACAGGCCTTTTGTTTTTTCTTTTTAGGCAAAAGGATTTTTGTGTTTTATCGCCTCCATCAGCTCAGTGAGCAGTGAGTCAGCACATCAAACAGCCTCCTGCATCTGCTGATGAAGATGAACTCAAGAATGAATTATAGAGGAGAGCTGTCAGGACATTAGTGGAGGGGCAATGTTTAGTTCATTGAAAGAAAATTAATCTGCAATAATTTATTCATTTTTTTAAGCAAAGGTTCCAATATTTCTCTGTAAGGTAACAAGAAATGCGAAAACATCACTTCAGACTCTTCTGGACCAAATGATGAATCCAAAGTGACACTACAACACTTAAAGCAGACACTTGATGACGCTGCATTATGGTCTTGAAATTATTTTGTTAACAGCCATTGGTATCTCTAATTGCACTTTTGAATTGATTTCTACATTATTTTCCTCTATTTAATGCAGAATAACTTCTGATGTAAGAAGAATCTTCTAACCCTGTGAGGTCATCATCAGTGATGACCCTAACCCCAAGCTATAAAAACATGTATTTTTGTGTGTGTGTGTGTGTGTGTGTGTGTAATTGTTTATGAGACAAAGAAAGCAATCATTCTAACTGGCACACATCAAAAAGTTATTTACATAAAAAAAAATTTTAAAATGTCCTTTTTGCTTTTTTCCAAAACATGGTGCTACAGTTGGGGACATCACCTATAATGACTTATAACATGTACAGTTAAATTACTTTATTTATTGGCATTAAAACTTTCAATTTTGCAGTTCCTGGTTTGCATACATCTAGTTTGTCTAGCGAATTTGAAGAGAATTTCCACTGACTCTGCAGTTCTGAAGGGAATAGCTCATAGTTCTCAACTCTTAGAACATGGTCTAAAAAGCCACTATCTTCTCGGGTGGCATGGTGGTGTTGTGGTTAGCACCATTGCCTCACACCAGGAAGGTCCTGGGTTCTGGTTGTTTGGAATAATTTGGAATAAATAATAAGCTGGCACGCAGTGTGGATTCTCTCCGGGTACTCCAGCTTCTTCCCACAATCCAAAGACATGCATGTTAGGTTAATTGGCGATTCTAATTGGCCATGTGCATGAATGGTTGTCTGTCTCTTTGTGTTAGCCCTGCGATAGATTGGTGACCTGTCCAGGGTGGACCGTCTTGCACTATGACAGCTGGGATTCAGCCCAGCTGTGACCCTGAATAGGATAAGCGAAAGAAAATGGATGGATGGGCTCACCAGACAGAACCAATTAGGGCATTTAGCAGCTAAAGAGTCAGATATTTCCCATAGGAGCTGAGAGCTAAAAGAGCATGAATCCAGTGTTTCTATCTATTGGACATGTGGATAGGCAACTGTGTGCTAATATATTGAAAATATCAACTGCAAACATGGCAACGGATCAGTTCCAATAATTTATGAAAATCCAAAACAAAACAAGTTTTTTATTATCATCCAAACATAAATCTACTCAGTCCTCACTGATGTACAACAGAAAAAAAGAACATAGAACCTCAAATTACTCAGTTGACCCCAGGCTTCATCACTAAAACAAGTTAATTATGTTATTTCAAAACTGAGGAAACAGGTTTGTCTGAAACAGAGAGCAAAAAGTGGTTACACTTTAAACCTCTTTTTGTTATGCATTGTAAGTTTGCATTTTCCAGTATACTAAATATTTTTTATACATTGCATCTGGCAACATACAGTAAACTACAGGTTTTATTTTAGTCCCAACTAGGCTGACAACCTGAACCTGGAACTTTAAAATACTGAGCTCTAATAACACCATGCTTCAAATGCATTTTTCAGAATAACAGACCATAGTTTAGCAACATTTGAAATAATACAAGAAAGTAATGCATCTCACAGCACTTGAGCCCAAATCTGGCTCCATTCCTGCTAATTACTTTTGGAGTGATCACCACTGAGTTCAAACCCCAATGACGATACATTGTATTTATGGCCAATATCCGATAGACCTACCAAACCACAGCACATTCTGCTTTCCTTTTGCACTTCCATCCTCTCTAATCCATTTAACTGATGGAAGTCTGCAACTCTTATTCTGGCACCAGGAATAAACCAATCATAAAGAAAGATAGCCCTGTATAGAATTCAATAACTGCAAGCCCTGCAAGTCTTCATGAAGACCTGAATAATATGTGCACAATCACAATGTCTCTTTTCATTTCTACGCAGACGACACATATTCCTTCCCTTGAGACCATAAAAACCTTGCTGCTGTTTTAAATTGTCCCAGTGATGTTACATATTGGATGGCACAAAATTTTCTTTAACTCAGTACCTCAAAATAATAAATCTTATTGTTCAATCAATCCCACAAACTCTAAAATAAATTTCAGCATACAATTTGATTTAGGTCCTAGCTTTGAACCAGACATCAAATACATTATGAACTGAAAAAAGTCATCCACATTTATTTTTTTGAAGCTTGACTAGTGCAACTTCCCCCTCTCTGGTTTACACGAAAAGTCACTCTCTCCAGTTAGTTCAGAATGCAGCAGCTTGGCTTCTTACTAGTTTTAGCAGACAACATCACATCACCCCAATCCTGGCTTCTCTCCATTGGCTTCCTGCATGTTTTAGAATTGATTTTAAGAGTTAAGATGACCACTTTTAAAGCACGTCTGGTTCTAGCCCTAAACTATAGAGCAGAAATGTTGACCCCATATGAGCCAGTTTGCGGCCTTAGATCCTTGGGTGGGGCCCTCCTGTCTGTTCCAAAGTCCACACTTAAATCTAAAGGTGACTGTGCTTTTGCTCTCATGGCTTCTGAGGCTTTTAAAGACCTGCCTGAGTAGATGAGGCTTGAAAAATCAGTAACCTCCTCGAAACTACTTCTTAATACACCATTTTATAGGCCTGCTTTTATGTGATGTCATTACATTTGATGTTGCCTTTTATAGTCTTGTATTGTCATCTTTCAACTGTCTTATCATTTTTGTTCCCTTTATTTTATTTTTTTTATTGGTAATTATGATTTTTTTGAGTATTTATTTATTTATTCATTTTCTGTTTTGCATCTTTTTTCTTGTCGTTTTATCTAGCTCTACTTTAACTTAATTGTATCTGCCTTATTTGGCCCTGATGTTTGGTTTTCTATTTGAATTTACCCTCTGAGCATTCTGCTTTTGCTTGTTTGTCAAAGGACTTTGTAAACTCTATTTTTAAAGGTGCTACACAAATAACATTTACTGTAATCAGAATCAGCAGCAAACTCAAGCAGAGGGTTGACTCTGTGCAGCTGCCGGGAGGTTTCCTGGGCAGATTCAGAAGCTTTCTAATTGAGCTCATAGTTGAAATTTATAGCCAGTCAGAGCCCGTGCCACCTACGCAGAGAAAGTAAACGTCTCATCTACACCTCTGAGAGGATGACTGGCTGCCAGCTGCCCTCTATCAAAGTCCTATGCGATGGCCGACTGAGAAAGCCTACAGCTAAATTGTACAAAATTTGCCACTGAGGCAGCCGAGACGGATGAAAGCAGTGCTGGTCCGTTGAATACAGCAGCTTGTTTCTGTGCACCAAATTTCTGCTCAACCCACCCTCTGAAAAAAGGCACATCAGCCCACCATCCTCACATTCACATTTAATTTGAACCTTTAGTGCACAGTCCAACGACAGACACTGATGTTTCAACCTGAATGTCAAAAGCTGCAACAGCTTATCTCTGGAGCATCTGCAGATAAAACCAGAACATCAGTGACATGGTGATATAGTAGCTCATCTGGCTCATGATCCACACAATTCACAGGTTATTGCCCGTAAAATGACAAAATGACCTTGATCTTGAGTACGATTTGGGTGAAGACCCATTAGATGATCATTGTGTGTAAGTTTAATTAAAGTCTGACCAATACTGTAGGAAGAGTAGCGATTCTTGTAAATTGTGGATGGACAGACGGACAGGCACACACCTCGCCATGGCCTCAGCTAATCAGCCATTTGGCCGAATGTGCTAAAAACCAAAAAGATTAAAGGACTACTTACAGCATTGGTTGACGAGTCAGATCAACACCCTCTGTGGAATTGGCAACTGATTTTATGAACCACTAGGGTGAATAGAAACTAACTGTAACAGAACATGGACATATCAGGCTTTTTCAAATCAGCTCTACACCCTGTCTCTAACCACTTCCACTCCATTTGTGTGTCCATGTGCGTGGTCCCCAAAATTGAGTACTATCCCAACCCAGCTAACAGGGAGTGGAAGTGGGTTATGTGACAATCCAACAGTAAGTCTCCATTGATGCCAAGATACTGACAATGTTCAACATGATGTTGTGTTCCTCATGGAAGATGCCCCGAACAAATGAAAGTTCCATGAGATTACCTCTACATTTATTAGTAAACTGCTCAAAGATGGACATTTTATTAAACAGGCACCAACAACATAAACATTACATTGCATGTATATCCTTCTCTAGTCCTCTCACCCCTCACCTAGCTGTGGCAGATGACTGCCCCTACTTGATCCTGGTTCTGCCTGAGGTCTCTTCCTGTTAAAGAGGAGTTTTTCCTCCCCAGTGTCGCCAAGTGCTTGCTTATAGGAGTTCTTCTGATCGTTGGGGTTCTCTGTCTCATATTGTGTTTTATATTGCATTATCTTACAATATAAAACACCTTAAGATGACTGTTGCAGTGAATTGGCATGCATGTTAATTTAATTCAATTCAATTCATCTTTTAAGTGTTTACAGAGACTGTTGCTCATCAGATTTAAAACCAAGATGCTTACAATTAAAATAAATGCTAAACAAGTAACTTTTCTGTAAATTTTCTGTATTTCCACCACAGAGAAGGAAATTTGTCCCAGAGCTATTTAAATCCTACACCTTAATGAATGGTGCTTCATTCAGCTGGGAGCATTTGTTTTGTGAAAGGTCCATTGTAATCAAGTCCAGGATTTAATCTCTTTTAGTTTTTGGCCTCCACCAACACCTGAGGGAAAATCTCTGGCTTGGTAGCTACTAAATGGTGCACAATGGTCACCAGCTGGTCTTTGTGTCTGTCAACTGTTTGCTGCTGAGCAGCTAGTGTACAGTGGGGTTTTGCAGCTTTTTTTTATTTTTTTTTTATTAGCTACCTCAAACCTGCTGACAAACAGTGAACCAAAGCATTGAAGCTGCAGCCAAACAGCTAAACTTTAAAGCTCTGTAAAGCTGAGAGGAGATCCAGACTCAGGTTGATAATTCTCCTTCCACAATGTTTTCCTGTTTTCATATTTTTATTACAGACATTGTTATTATGCATTATTGATTTAACAAACTATGAATAATGAAAATATGAATAACAGGGTACTCTAGATTCCTCCCACAGCCCAGAGACATGCATGTTAGGTTAACTGCTGATTCTAAATTGTCCTTAGGTGTGAATGTGAGCAGGATTGATTGTCTGTCTCTTAGTGTTAGCCCTGAAATGTACTGGTGACCTGTCTAGGATGTATCCCACCTCTCACCCTATGACAGCTGGGATAGCCCCCAGCCCCCCTGAATTGAATAAGCGGTAAAGAAAATGGATGGATCAATTTAAGAAAACATCCTCTTGTGGAACTCTTAAGCTCTCAGCTGATTTGTTTTCTGCCCCTTACATGTGTGCACATCTCACATTGATGTCACTTGGAAACCAGTCTATACAGAAGTTTTCTCAGTCCCTGTGCCTTTGCCAAGGCCACTGAGTCTGTGAGTCTGTTTGTGTATTGCAAGCAGGGGGCTAACAAGTTTATTGCTTCACACATTTCTCTTTATTTTTTAATGTATTTGTAACTCCCCATCAGAATCAGAATCAGAATAATTTTTATTGCCAAGTTTGTACACAAACGAGGAATTTGTCTTGGTGTCATGGTGCAATACACTGGTAAACTAACAAGATGGCGCCTGTGACGGCTGCCTGTGTGTTTTGGTGCGCTCTGCTTTTTGTTTGTTTGTTTGTAAACTCAGTGTTTTGCAGTACAACCGGGAGCTCTTACACCAGAGACATCTTCATCTGGTAACAGTACCAGCTGCGATGTTCACCTTGTGAGTCTGGTTTTTTTTTTGTCATCTGGACAGATTTTGCCAACACAATAGCATCTGGGTGATAAAGACATGAAAGTTTGAGTGTTGCCCATATCAAAATAAAGGCCAAGTTCAATGATAGCTGTTGCCTGAGAACTAACTGGTGTTGCAGCTAGTGTGAGTCCATTACAAGGTGGTGTCTAATGCGAGACAGTCATGCTTAATTCATGAAAATTAAATCAGAATACATAACCAAGAAAGTAATCAGAAGGACATGCAGGAACAGCCTATAGTGTGTATATTTATACATATACTGCAGGTATATGAACCATGGGGGGTACCCAGAGGGCATGTTGCCCCCAGTATTTAGAACACATGCATTTATCCCCCCAATAAAGGCATAAAAGAAGCAGAAGAATTACTTAGAAAACCTAATAGCATTAGGTAAAGGAACAATGGAGCAGCTCTGTTAACAGCAATGGGTGTTTTTTCACTCTCAAAAATATGAATTATTCATATAATCTCTGAAACCTTTGTGGTAAACCTCTTCATCCCTGCCACACACACATGCACAGACATACGGTGCTTAACATGACCACCTGTCATAAAAACGAGAACGACCAACCAGCATCATGAAGTGCTTCAATGCAGACTCTTTCCTTTTCAGTGAGTTCTCGATGTTTTACCATTTTGAACAGGAGTGAGGAATTTAAACTGAATTCATGTTTTTGTACTCAAATTTGAGCCGGCACACTGGACTTCTCTGAGAAGTCAGAAGTGAATCAAGCACAACATTCAATCACTAAAACTCATTTTTCTGTTCAGGAATGCAAGTAAATAACTGTAATTTGTAAAAATGTGCTTTACTATTCTTTTCAGCTTTTTGGTAAAACTGTAAATTTGAAAACTCATGGATAACAACATTAATTATAGTTTAGCATTAAAAATATAATTCTGATTAAAGAGCTTGTGCATACTGGTGGATTAACCATTACAGAAACATAAAAATGATTTTGGTAATTACCAATACTGTTAATTTAGGGCAGCTGAGGCATAAACCTTATATTGCGTGGTGGTCTAATACATTTGTTAAACATTGTAGTTTAGAATGGGTTGGTTGCTTAATAACATAGCTGAATTGTCCATGATTCCTAAAAATCATCACAGATTGTATGAGGTGTTTTTACGTGCCAGAAAATTTTGAACAGGAAACCTGATTATTTAATCAGAAATAAATACTGTCATAAAAACAATTGGTGTGTTAAACATTGGCTATGACCTTCAGGTGCATGTTCAGCAGTGCCTGAAAGCATCATTGCATTTTATTCCAGTACACTGAACTGTTACCTGGTGCCTCATTTTTGTGTTTTCCATTACATAAATAACATTTCTATGTTAAACTGACACAAAAGTATCAAATCTGTGGAGAAATTCATCAGAATGTAGAAATGAAGTGTCTAATGCTTTCAGTTTCCTTTGGGGGGAACCCCCACATCCCCTACTATGTATCCCCCAAGGGATGCTCAAACAAAACCTACGCCCATGATGTGAATAATATGGTCCTGTCGCATTGCAATCTCATACGCAAACTCTAAGAGCAGGAGGCCAATGAATCATCTGTTTGTTTCACATCACAGTTTGATGCATCGGGATGCATCTAATTTGATTCTTCAGAACTTAGAGTAGTCGTGCTGCACTGACAAGATCCCCCGACGGGATTGCTCTCTGCATTCGGTAATCATAGCACACAGGGATATAAAGCACACCACAACATCCTTCACATGCGAGCACACATGCCGGCATGACATCTGCCACGCACACAAAGATGAATCCACAACGAGCACTTATTGCATGAGATACCCCAAGAGCCAAGTACTGTACTGTGCGCTCTTGTTGCGTAATTCAGTTTCCTTTCACACTAACTGCAGATGTGGATTTCATAGACTGCACTTACAGCTAAATATTCCAGTAACACATTAGCAAAAGATAATTAGTCTATTCTATGCAGGGTAGAACCTCCTATAATGATTTATTGTCACACAATTCAGGCATGGAAAAACTCACTAAGCGTGCAGCACATCATCACCACCCAGCTGGTAACATCTGTACAACAGGACATTAATGACATGATGTTCCAGGTCAGTTTTTCACAATAAGAAGAAAATTCAACAAATGTTCCACCAGCTGTACAGGTTTATATTTGTGATACTTTCATGCAAAATAATTAACGTACAACCTGTTTCAAACAGTTTGCAAGATGACATCATTTTCTCTTGGCTTCAACCTGTAACTCCCAGGGTGTTTTTTTTTTTCCATGAGTGTTTGCGGATCATGGAAGCCTCCAAAAAAGCAGGCTTTTGTTAAGTGGGTGTTTGAAGGGGAAAACTGCAGGACCACTGCAGGAACACATTTCACTGCTAAAGCCCTCGCAAATAAACCCCGCACATCAAACACAAATCCATCACTTTTTCACAGCCATAGTTTCCCACCTGCTGATCCTCACTCCAATCACTCTGAACCACAGTGAGCCACAGTCCAGCAGGCAGCATTCATGTTGCCACCATGTCATTTACCTTCATAACAGTGCAGTTTAGTAGGAAGGACGAATGAATGCTCCAACTGGCAGTATTTAAGGCAAACAAGCAAATGAGGAATAAAAAGAAATTAGTTGTTTACCTCACAGCTACCCAACTGATCCACTGAACACAGGCTTAGGGGCCATTGCAGATCCCAATCCCAAAGAGAATCCCAGCCCAGGCAGCCCCACTCTCCTTCCTCTGCCGTCTATGGTCAGCTTATCCACACCGGCTCATACCCCCCCAGCTGGTAAAGAGCTTCGCTTTCTAAATTCTCACAGTGAAATAAGAGAAGGTATCGATTCTGTCTCTCCCCTGCCTCCCTTCTTCCCCTTCCACCTCTCTTTCTCTTCTGCTCTCCCTCTTCTGCCGTCTCCACCTCTTTGGGACTGAGGAAGCTCTGTTACCACGGAGACGCGTGAGGCTGTGGCCTGATTGGCGGGGTTTGTTGTGATGCAGCGAGTCGGAGGTGCAGCCCACCAGATTGATTGCCTTTTCAGTGAACATCGTTGTGTAACACTGAGCCAGAATCATCTTACTAAGCAGAGATATATAGGAATTTATTTTCAGTAAAGATGGGGATTATAATTCACTTTCAGTGTTACATTACCTCGTTGTGCATCATAGTAAATTCCAGTGATGGAAAGTACGGAGGACTGTGAATGTCAAAATTTATTTAAGCGGAAAATAAAAACAAATTAAAAAATATGTTTTATAATGGAATTTAGTAATCCATAAAAGACTAAATTAGCACATACTGTATATCACATTAAGTGTTTTAAGTGTATTTTATTGGATAATAAAAGGAGAAAAAAGAGAAGACTTCACAAATGAAATATGAAAATAAATTTAAAAATACAAATAAATAGGATTTTTTTCTATTTTTTTCCAGATATAAAACAGAGTAAAGCTGTTTTTTGAGAAGATTTGAGAAGATGGAAATTTTTGGCTTTCTTTTTTTAATCATTAATAGATTATATACACAGCTGCCATTTCATTTTTGTATTCATAAATTAATTAATTAATCTAACCGAAGGATCTAGATGTAGAAAAAAGACATAAGAACAGTTATTTAACTGAATGCCACATAATCCAGCACGTTATTTGCGCCAATGCCCAAAAGCTGATACATCAATAATCTCTTACACTCACCAAACACTTTATTAGGTACACCTTTCTAGTACTGGTTGCACCCCAGATTCAATAGATAGATAGATTCAACAAGGCGCTGGAAACATTCTTCAGAGATTTTGGTTCATATTGACATGATAGCATCACACAGTTGCTGCAGATTTGTTGGCTGCACATCCATGATGTGACTCTCCTGTTCCACCACATCTCAGAGATGCTCTATTGGATTAAGATCTGGTGACTGTGGAGGCCATTTGAGTACAGTGAACTCACTGTCATGTTCAAGAAGCCAGTTTGAGATGACTGCGTTGACCTGTTGGAGGCAACCATCACTAGATGGGCACACTGTGGTCCTAAAGGGATGGACATGGTCAGCAACAATACTCCTATAGACTGTGGTGTTTAAACGATGCTCAATAAATGTGCAAACAAGAAATGAGTCGTAAAGACCTGAGCTTGAAAACCTGAGCTGTACCTGACTTGTACCTATGTCTTGTACAAGTTTGTAAACAGATCTGAACAAGTGCAATAGCAGGTAATAATAGTTACAATAAAAGTCAACAGTAGTGATGGGGTGGGAGAGGGGCAGTGCTTATTGTCCTGTTCAGGAGTCTAATGGCCTGTATATAGAAGCAATTTGAGAGTCTTTTTCTCCTTGATTTCAGACTCCTGTAGTGTCTACCCGAGGGCAGAAGTGTGAAAAGGCCATGTTGGGGGTGTGTATTATCCTTAATGATTATCCGGGCCCTCCAGATGAACCTGATGGTGTAAATGTTAAACAGTTGAACAGGTGTACCTAACAAAGTGGCTATTGAGTGTATAGATCGGATTGCAAACACAAGACAGAAGGATCATCTCCCTTTATGACATGATCAGCTTCAATATTGAATAATCCAAAACTGAAAACATAAAAGAAGAGAGTGGGGCACTAAGGGGGTAACCACATTGTCTCTGTCTATCAACACAATACCATAAGAAGGTCTGATAAATTTAGAAAACTCAGCAAAGAGATGATTTATGAAGACCCCTCCAGCTTAGAGATTGTCTTTAAAGTAGACTCAACAAGCACTGGGTTGTAAATTGAAATTGTTCAGTGGTTTCTAAAGGACCAATCTATAATCAATCTATAACCACCTCACTGAGGATTAATGGCAGTACCAAAGGCCTAAAAGCTGTGAGGGAAAGGGGTAACAAATACAATTTATGAGTGGAATAGATTAGTGAAAGAAATGCTAAATCCAAGAGATCTGAGAGATGCCAGGTCTAAACCTAACCAATTTAAAAGACTAAACAGACTTTACACAACACCTGTGAATGAATGAATGAATAGGGGAGGGCTGAGTCATTCAACCTCTGCTGATGATGCGACGCAGAATAAGGTGATATTTTTCATTGTTCTTTAGCTGCCTCAGTCAATGCACCAATTGGTTGAGGGTCAGGGAAAACATCAGCAAAAGCATGTATACTGGTGTTTGTCTAATCCTTTGCCATTTTGCACGTGAATATGCAAAACCTATAAGCAGGGGGGCAAGATTTTTGATAGTGGAAGCTTTCTGTTTTCCATCTGTAGTTCACTTCTCCGAGTTCTATTGACCAATCACATTTGAGCAGGCTTTGACTGTATGCAGATAAGCAGTCTGTGTGGACAGCAAAGAAGAAATTTCATTTGCTGAAATTCAATTCAATTCAATTTCAATTCAATTTTATTTATATAGCGCCAAATCACAACAGTTGCCTCAAGGCACTTTATATATTAGGGTAAAGACCCTACGATATTAGACAGAAAACCCCGAAAATCAGATGACCCCCTATGAGCAAGCACTTGGCAACAGTGGGAAGGAAAAACTCCCTTTTAACAGGAAGAAACCTGAGGCAGAACCAAGGCTCAGGGAGCGACCAAATGCAGTCTCGAAACCATCAGCAGTTACATCAACAACAAATCTTTGTGTAAGTAAAAAAAGACCAGTCTTCTACCTGGATATCACATGGCTACACTGGGAGTCCCAAAAATATGGCCATTACCCCGGGAGGCTAAGGCAGCAGACCAGCTAATGGTCGTAACTCTGCTATATGCTTCGTGGATCGCCTAAAAGGAAATGAGTAGGTGAGAAGAAGGCTCAGTGGCTAAAGGTGGTTCTCATGACAGCTAAAAAGATCACAGACAGGTACTGGATGGAGGAAACAACCCTACATGCTACAAACTGCCATAAAATAAAGGATGGAGATAGTTAATCAGTTAATCGATTAATATTTTAATCGTTTGACATTTAGCAAATGTCAGAGAAAAACAAATACAATAATTTTACATTGATTGAAAAAAGAGAGAAAAACAACAAAGATAGTTTTTGAAGTAAAATTGCTAAACATGTCTTGCTCTAACAAATTTTTTGAATTATCATTGCAGCACCAGTATCATTTTTCATCAAACATCTAGAGGAAGCTGCAATAAAGAGCAGTTCTGCAAACCTTTTTTTTTTATTCAGCTTATGAAATAGGTGCATAGGTGCAATACGTGACACATTCCCACAAATCCTTGACGGTAGGATCACTTTTAAAGACGACACCACAGACGTGCTGTTTGAAGGAGATGGGGACTAAACGTGTGCAGAAAATGTGCATGCATCACTTTTTATCGGAGCTCCCAGAGGCAGATCAGCTACTCTGATGATTATGCTTCTGTTCGCAGAGCATCGTGACCGTCCTGCCTTTCCTGAGGTGCGTTTTGAACAGAATTTGAATGAGCCAACTGAGCGCTATGAACGCAGGTATTCCCTTCTGGTTGAACAAAATGATACACTTTGCACAGGTTATTATTCCACCCTGTAACCATGATTCCACTCAGTACTGATAAAAATATTTATCATTGTGTTATAGACAAAATATTTTTTTATCCAGATGGCTTAGACAGATTAAATGGTTTCTTTAAATATCTATTTGTCTTAAATAATCTTCTGAGCTATTCAGAGATCATCAACTTTTTATTTCTCGGCAAGTGAGATGCTTAGTTCAGTGACTGCTGGATATCTATACTACAACCCCTGCAAAAAATGATGGAATCACCACACTTGGAGGATGTTCATATGACACAAAACTGTTCTTGTTTAATAGTTGGATATTCTGGCTTCATGAAGATACCTCAACCAAATTAAACTAATTTTTTTTTTTTTTTTAAAGAGGAAAAGAATTATGAAATCACTCTTGTCACAAGATGCATTATCAGACCTGACAAATGACTTCATCATCACCAAACATGCTTTCATGAAATGAGAAAAGTATCCAAAATGTCAGTGTACACCTGAGCATCTACTGCGGAGGTAATGACTGCCATCTCCCCTGGGCCTTTACCGGACATGCAACCCCATATCATAGATGAGTCATCTTCTCACCCAATTCAACACTGAACATCATTTTCATCCAATCATCCACAGTCCACGACTGCTCCTCTTTAGCTCTCTGTAAGTTTGTTTTCTTCTGTTTAAGTGTTAGTGCTAGTCAAGTCAAGTCAAATCAAGTAGCTTTTACTGTCATGTAATAAACCATATACAGGTAACACAGTATATTATGAACATATACAATATATTTTCCTTTGGCTTTTCTGGATGTAAATCCCATTATATTCAGCCCATTTCTTACAGCTCTGAAACAAGTAATGATTCCTGTTTCTACCCATTTGATTTTCAGTATATTTTCTGTGTTCAAGGTACACTGCTTTGAGTTTTCTGTCCTGACACTTTAACACTTTCCATCTACCCATATGTTTCCCGCTTAGAACCTTCCCATTTTGTTTGTACTTGCTCCACGTTTTAGACAAAGCTGACTGGGAACAACCAACATCTTTTGCCACACACCATGTTGGATTTCCTTCTTGAAGTAGTTGTAATATCCTTTCCATTGGTTTAAGCGACAGCTCTCTTTTTGGGGCCATGCTTCCTTTCAACGAGCCAGGTGCAAGAGCTTCTTAAGGTCTGCAAACGCTCTCTTTTAAACGCAGACTATTTTGCATGTTTAGATTTGGGCAGAATTTATTTTAGTAATGCAGATTACACAGTGATTCCATCATTTTTTCCTCAACATTAATTTGTTCCTCCACTTGATCTGGAAAAAAAATCTGCTGTTAATTAAAACAGTTTAATTTGTTTTGAGGTATATTTCATAAAGCCAGACTGTTGAGCTATTAAACAAAAATAGTTATGAGTCATGTCAGTGAGTTGTTTATTTGCTACGAAGTAAAAGAGCTGAATGAACATCCTCCAAATGTGGTGATTCCATCGTTTTTGCCAGTAGTCCTGGCAAAAACTGACTATAGTCAAATGAAGACTGACAGTTTCATCTGCAGTAACTTATATTTGGCATACAGCTCTGCTGTAGAGCAGCCGCAAGACCCCACCACAGACCAGAGCAGGCATCAGTGACAACATGCATGACATTAAATTAAGAAAGAAACAGCACCAAAGGAGGAGCTGGGGTGGAGGTGGGCTGCAAAGTGTCTTGCAGATGTGTAGAAGAGCATCAGCTGACATAAGCTGGCATTGAGATCAGCTGATCTGTAGGGACCGTGGATGAGTTTGGCTTTGTGGCCTGCCTAAAGTCATGGAAATGCTCAATTTTATGAACTATTTTTCACTTTCCCCATTTAGTGTCTACTTAACACCAATTTATTTATGGATTTGCCTTCAATTCAATTCAGTTTTATTTATATAAGTCACAACAACAGTCGCCTCAAGGCGCTTTATATATTAGGGTAAAGACCCTACAATATTAGACAGAAAATCCCAACAGTCAGATGACCCCCTATGAGCAAGCACTTGGCAACAGTGGGAAGGAAAAGCTGCCTTTTAACAGGAAGAAACCTCCGACAGAACCAGGCTCAGGGAGGGGCAGCAATCTGCTGCGACTGGTTGGGGGTGAGGGGTCATTACTAGTCAGAGTTAAAGGAATGTTTGGCTCAACAGAGCTCTGACTCTTTGTCAGCCTGGCTACAGTGCTGAAAAGAAACCTGGGGTTGTTCTTGTTTTCCTCGATTAGTGAGGAATAGTAAGATGTCCTAGCTTTGCGAAGGGCTTTCTTATACAGCAACAAACTATTTTTCCAGGCTAGACGAGCGCCTTCTAAATGAGTGCAACGCCATTTCTTCTCCAGCTTACGAGTTGTCTGCTTTAAGGCACGCACTTCTGAATTATACCACGGGGTCAAGCTCTTTTGATTTGAAGCTCTCTTTTTCAGAGGAGCCACAGTATCCAGCGTCATACGCAGAACTGATGTAAGACTATCAACAAAATGATCAACCTCTGTGGGAGAGAAGTTTAGGTAGCTGCTCTGCATTGTGTTGGCACATGGCATTGAAGAGGATAAAAGTGGAAGAATTACATCCTTAAACTTAGTTACAGCACTTTCAGAAAGACATCTACTGTAATAAAATTTATTCCCCACTGCTGTATAATC
>VUQI01048524.1:0-15627 GCA_015106735.1 Paratilapia polleni | reverse complement strand
AGATTCATGTGCTATACTGAGCTACATAGAATTAAACAAAGAAAATAGAAAAATACTGTGTGAGGATGGGGCAAAGTTAGAGAACTGAATTATTAGCAGATTAGCTATGTTTGCTTTGTAACAGCAGCAAGTGAAATACGAGTGTATGAGAATCTATTTTTTTTACCTTTACAATAATGGAAGCATGATATAACCAAGGAGGAATGTTGTGAGACTTAAGCCCTCTGTGTTCATCTTCCTTAGGTGACTACAGATCTCAAATCGAAATGCACAGACTCCCACACAGGCACCTCTGCCTCTGCTCCGCTGGCTGCTGGGATCATCGCTCTCGCCCTTGAGGCCAAGTAAGTGCTTATCACCATCATTTTTCTGAGTCCAACCAGTCCTTGCTATTCTTTTCAGCTTTACAGCCTCATTCTAACTTTTACTATCTGCTTATTCCCCTGACTTTTGTTTGGGGGGAAAACAAAAGCACAAGCTTGTTAGAGAGTGCAATAACTATTCTCGAGAACCTTTTTCCAAACTTGCATGTACACTAAAGTATTCAGAATACCAAAGTAGTTTGAATTAATGCTCCACTGTTATCAGTTTCTGGCATGTAGTTTGAAGTTTCCTGACAGTAAATTCATCATATAAAAAAAACTGATTTTTCTGAAAAGGTTAAAATATTTATTGTCTTTTAGTTGCACAGACTTCTCCAAACCCAGTTTTAAAAAAAATTAAAATTCTTCTAATAATTTAAGCTTTTACTGCTGGTGCTGCATGTTTATGCATTAGTTCTGCATGATTATCCCATTTTATGAATTACTTTTTAACCCCTCTGCCACAGATTTCAACTGTGCACTTACAAACAACACCATTTGGATGTGAGCGCTAATCATTCTTATCTAGTCACGCAGCACTAATGGAGAGACAAACACGAACGTCAGAACAGCCCTGAAAACGAGTAATTAGTCTTGTGGCAAAACAGAGTGAGGTGATGGAAAAAGATTGCAATTAGGAATGAATTTGATGACAAAGTGATTCAGCAAAGTTATTATCTAAAAAGCCTCATTTTCTATAAATCCACAATAAGAGTTATGAATAAAAAGCTTGTATGCATTTAATCACAACAGAGAGGCCAACTGTGACTTCATGTAAGCCCTTTTTGTGTTTGGTAAATACCAACCTGCATGGCTGCATGAAAAATAATGATGCTTTGGAAAAATGTCTTGCAAAGGGAAATCAGACAAAGGGCAGAAATTGACTTGAAATACACGTTGACTTAAGATTTTATGTAAGCCAAGAAAGAATGTGGCTGGTACTTCATTGTATTCTGTATTTAATCAGCTGTCCACCTGCAGGTTAAGACTATGGGACGAAGTGCCAGAGGCGAACGTTTGATCTATTTCAGTGCCTCAACTTGAATTTTAAGCTGGTCTTACCATATGTGTCCCCTTTTGTGTGTGACTGTGTGTGCTTGCATATACACGTGTTCCAGTAAAAACCTGACCTGGAGGGACATGCAACATCTGGTTGTACGAACTTCTCACCCTGCCCACCTGCTCGCCAACGACTGGAGAACCAATGGAGTTGGCCGCAAAGGTACAGCAGCTCCTTTCAAGTTCTTGTCAACCCTCTGCAGGTTGCAGATGCCTTTGAGGCTCATTATTACAGTATGCATCAAATAAACCAAACTTACCTGGACAGAGAGGTTTAGTGAGACTGAGAATGACATGCACACAGCTGGGAGAGTGAGGATGCAGGCTAACGTTTACTCTTTTTTTCCTCTTGGTTTCTGCAGTTAGCCACTCATATGGATATGGTCTACTTGATGCCAGTGCAATTGTATCACTGGCAAAAACGTGGACCAATGTCGGACCACAACAAAAATGTGTGATCACCATGGTCAGTGAGCCAAGGTTAGTACACCGGAGATGCAGTCATACGGCAGCTCACTTAGTTTCTCAACAGCCTGATTACTGTTAAGGTGACCCAGAGACGAGCAACACACTGCAACTAACACAAAAACACATGTAAATAAACACAACACAAGCAAATTATAGAAACATCTTCATTTAACAACAGCAGTCTGCCTGGGGTTGCTTAAATTTTAATTAATATGATGAGTTTCAGACTTTATAAAAGTCACAAAACAATGAAAAACAGCAGTGTGTCCCAGCTGGGTTCATTGTTATGCGTCTCTTGGAAACGTTTCCATTGTAGTCTGGGCTTGTTACAGCACATTTTTGAATTTGCTCCTGTTGTATTTTCAGCACATTTGTATTTAGTTGTATCACCAAATTGAATGATTGAATGTGTTTTCTTGATTTGCTTGTTGTTTTATTTATTTGCACGTGTTGCAGTGTGTTGGGCTCTCACGGACACTGTGGACTGTACATGTGACAGCTGTCACTTTTCTAAAAAATAGCCACCTCAAACTCATTACAACTAACAGGTTATTTGTTTGAATTACTTTGAGTAAAACCCACATAGCCTAATTATTAAATTAAGTCGTGTCTCTGGAGGAAATTATTGTATTGGATTAGAGCAAGTGGATCTTTTAGTATTTTTGGAGTTTGACCCATATTATGGACTAAAAGTCAGGATAACTCTTTCAGGCAAAAACAGCCCCAATTTTTAAAAAATGTAATTAATTTTGAAATTACAAAAGCTTTTTTAAAAAAACAGATAAAACATGAAGAGTACATTAAGTAAATGTTAAAAACAGACAGAGAGGTAGAGAAATGATAACATAACAGCAGTTAATACACTATTAAAAGGGAACACACCAAACATCCATCAAAGACAGTTTGTTTGTATTTCCTGCTGCTTTGTTGTTTGACTTAAACTCAGGCAGTGGTTAAATACTATAAGATGAGCCTAAATGTTTCAGAAAAGGTAAGTTAGAAGGGTAAACGAAAATAGAAATTGACATGAAATTGGTAGCTGGTAACAAAACGCAGCTGTAGGAGATGCTCGTGTAACTGAGCTTTCACGCTTTGGCACAGCAACACATTGTGTCTTCATCTTGGCTCTGGGCGCCTGTTGAAATGCCTGTCATTTTGTGTGTGTGTGTATGTCTGTGTGAGTCCAACTTGAGATGAAGCACTTAAAAGAGAAATAATAGTTTGTCAATTCATGTTAAGACTAAACATTTCTTCCTAGCCACTTTATTCCTCCTTTTCCTGGTGTCTCAGTCTAAACCCAGTCAGACATCTCCTCTTCATTATGCACTGCCTGTCACTTCCCTTGCTGGCTTTGAGGTTCCTCTCTTTTACTGCAGCTATGAGATGCTCAGAGCAGATGGTTTGAGCGTCTGGGAACAGCAGTCAAGACGGGTTATTCAATTTACATTTTAGGTGTTTAGCTGACGTATTTATCAAGACTGTTTTGCAATAAGTGAGCAGGCAGGGTTTCAGTATCTTTCTCACTGTTAGTTACTTCCACTCATTACCTCTGACAGAGTCATGACCGTACATTTACAGAGCCCAGATTATACTCATTTACAAGCTCATAATTTTATTTTGTGTTTTCCTAAAATACATTTACATGCTTTTAAATTCAATAACACAGCAGTTTCCCGACAGAGTATATTGTATCAGAATATACTCAACAGAAGCTTCATTTTAGCTTCCGTTTAAGGCCCCAGTCCCGAAAAGCCTACACTGCTCTGATTGGTCAGCTGGGCCAACAAATGAGGCTCATCGGTTACATACATTAACTCCTGTTCTGTGAGAAGTGATTTAGAGTTCATAAACACCAGAGTTTTCAGATAACATGACTGAGGGTAGGCTCTGCAACTGTGCTGACCTGCACAAAAAAGCTGGAAGCAATTTTATGAATTATGATTTTATGATTGTATTATTATATTAAGTCCAATAATACTGTACAATTATTATATTTAAAGACCAATATTACAAAGTGCTTGAAACACAAAGTGAATTATTATAGCTATAGCTATAATTACAGTAACATTAGGCCATTTACTTATGTAGCAGTGAGATGATGAATTAAGTTTTGAATGATATCAACAGACAGAAAAGCTCCTGTATGTCCAGCTGAATGAGGCAGAATACAGGCTATGTGTGTCGGTGTACAGTAAGAACAGTGAATGTGATCAGTGTGTGCCCATTTCCTTCTTATAGAAGTTGATGCAAATTACTACCAGGTTTGCAAAATGTTGTACAAATAAAAACTGGAGTATGGCATCAGTTGAAAGCTCTCACATAGCTTTAAAAAAGTGATTTATGATTTAGAAACATCCCTTTTGTTTCTCTGAGGTACTGCCAAATGCACAGGAATGCTTCAAGCTTGGCTGACTCCCATGTTTTGTTTACTTGTTTGTTTAAAAAGTTGTATCCACACTGAATTGAAATGAATGTGTCTGTGCTGAATGGATAGTTTTAAATATGCAGTAAATATGTGAGTAGTTGATCTTCCCTCCTTATTCTGTATAGGATGTAATACTGAACAAACCCAATTTACATACTTCAAAAGAAAGTCACATGAATCGTAAACAAAATGTATCCAAAGGTTGTTAGATGCTACAGTCACACTAGAGAAAACAGTGGTTGGAGTCTGCAGCACAACCAAAATTATTGCGACCGTGTGCAATGAAGTCGTGATCTTGTTGCTGTTGAAATGGTTGCTTCAAAGATGGGAAGCGGGTCTGCGGCCGCTTGCAGTCAGTTGCCATCTTCAAAGCGACTTTGGTGCATTAAGACAATGATAAAACGGCAATAAGACAGAGTCAGTCTGCTAACAGTTCGTGATCGAATGGGTTCAAGTTCACAATTTCATGAAATCTGTTTGTGATAATTGCAAATGTGTTGCCATCTGTTGCAAATCTTTTGCCATCTACATAAACAGAAATTCACACTAAACAGAAATTTACATTAACTACTTACATTCAGAGTCCAGCCAGAACCTCATAGATGTGAGACAGAAATTTGGAAATTCCTTCACAAATAGTGACGTAGTTGCTGCAGGATGGCGATTTAACTGCAAATTGACATATGCACTCAGCAACCTTGCTTTTCTGTAGTAATATAACCAGAATACAACCAGTTGGCAGCCAGCTCAGTCGAGTCCCCTGTTTCAGAGAGACGTGTTGCAGACCGGTTGTGCTCATCGGCGCAGACTGACTCAGACTGATTGCAACTCATCTGTCTGCATTTATAAATTAGACGGCACTTATTTGCAAACCTTTGCTAATCTGTTTTGAGAGTGATTGTAGTCAGTCCATGATTGTTTGGAGACATTGTTTGGCCTCCCGCCAGGCAACCTGTGCATTTGCCTTGCGATTGAAAGTGGGCGCACAGAGGTTGAGGGTGTTGCACGATCAACCTCTGGGTGACCATCTGGTATCTGCAACTACTTGCAATCAGTCTCCTACAGAAAAAAAATCAGTACAATCACCTGGCAACCACCTTTTTAATGTTTAATTTTTTTTCCTAGTCTCAAGGAGATTGCTATGCTATTTTTACTCTAGTGTGACTGAGCCATATAAGGAGAGAAGACGAAAATGATTTGAAAGTAGCTGTCGTGTTGAAAAAGACATGCATAAACCAACCTGAAAAAAATATATTTAGGAATTTATGTGGCAAATGTAGTGACTAATTGGAATCAGGCAACACACTAAGAAGTAAAACATAGATTTTTAAATATGCTAAGGCTTGATGAAAAAGGAAAAGGAGAGTAAGGTGTGGCTTTTCATTTACTTGTTGATCTTTCACACTGGCTAAATGGCAGATTGATGGTTATAGGTTTGCAACTTCTCTGTTTTTCTGCTGCCTCTGTGTGCTTGTAAAAACAGATTCTGTTTGCAACACTGCCACAAATTTAGCTGCTTCCAGACCTTAAATCACAGAGGCCTGTGCAGCACTGGTCAACTGGCAATGATAAATCAACTTCAACAGCTCTCTGTATAAATTTCCATTTCTCTCACATTTTCTCTCCACCTAGAGACACCATGAAATACACTTTGCAAGCATGCTTAAATGCTGCTTGGCTGTCGATTTGCATTATAATATTATCGTGGACAGTCACTATATGACTCATTGGCATCTGAATGGTGCAGTAAATTAACCTTTTACATTACTTTTCCCAGAGGCTGCTTCAAAGGTCAAAGGTGTTTACTATATGCAGTCCTTTCAGTGCATCCTTAAAAATGTGAATCAGCCTGAACCTGAAGGAACTCTTTCTGGAAGCAGCCTGACAGTTTAATGACCATCTTGTCTATAATTTGGGCACATCTGTCACTAAAATCCTGCACCTCCTCCTCCTCGGAATTGTTGTGGATGTGTATAATCTCCTAAGCGGATTTAGGGGGAAGAAAAAAGAGGTACGTGTTTACTTCCACAGAGGACAGAGGTGCTACAGGTTGAGACACTAATCCTGTTCAAGGATTCAAACCATTCACCCTGCACTGGCTTTCACAGTGGCCAAGAGCAAAATGTCACACTCTCAGTAATAAGCCACTAATAATTCCGCCGTCACACAACCTGCAAGTAATGTCCATCACTGACTTAATGTGTCGACTTTATTTTCCATGTTTAACAGGAACATTGGCAGCCATTTATATATTAACAAGAGTGTGGACGCCTGCATCGGGACAGACAGTCATGTGACCTCATTAGAGCACGTCCAAGCCCGGCTCACCCTGTCCTACAACCGGAGGGGAAACCTGGCTATCCACCTCATTAGTCCTGCTGGCACACGCTCCACACTGCTCCACCCCAGGTAAAAACGCACAGCAACACAAACATGGAGACCTACAGTGGAAGCTGGTAAACACAAACTACTTCACACTACCACTTGTTGTTTTCCTGCAGGCCTCATGACTACTCATCAGAGGGTTTTAATGACTGGGCTTTCATGACCACCCACTCTTGGGATGAGGACCCTACCGGGGCGTGGACACTTGAGATTGAGAATGTGGCTGGTGCCAGTGACTATGGTAAAGTAGCTTTTACAGAGAGGTTATACACTGATTACCCACATCACTAAAACCACCTGCTGAATGATGGGTCCCCTTGTGCCATCAAAACTGCTCTGACCCATCAGGGCATGGGCAGGGGACTTCTGGGGCTTTCTTGTCTCATCTGGGATTGGAACAGTGGGTCCTGTGCATTGCGGTTTGGTCCCTCCATGAATTGGGTTTATTCCTTTTAAATTTTGCTGTTTCTTGATTAAATTGAGGTCTGGTTTGTTTGGACGCTGGGTAAAACACCTTGTGCTTTTTGTCATGTTCCAAGCTGTTCCTGGGCATTTTTTGGTGAGGCACATTGTCCTCCCCAAATGCTGTTGGGGATGGTGTTCTAATGGGCTAGTGAGCTTGGTGTGCAGCAATCATAGGTGGGTGATATGTGCCAAAGTAACATCCACAATAAATGCGAGAACCCAAATTTTCCCAGCAGAACATTGCATTGTAACGAGATAATCACTTCTCCTGCTTTTAATGTTGTGGCTGATCGGTGTATGGAATAATTGATTGCTTTCAGGCTTTATCTTATTTAGTATCAATTTATCTTCTTTGTTTATCGCATTAATTTCTGTAAAATGCTGATCAGAAGTCCTTAGAGTACACGTGAATGTTTACAACACTCTTAAACCTAAACAAGTTATACTGAAGAAAGAAAGGCTTAACTTATGAATGATTTTCTTCCTGCTAGGTCAACAGGATGTCACTAAATGACCTTAGTTGAATGTTATTTAACGCAACCTTTAATCTGTTGGGACTACAGTTCAGCTCAAGGGTTGATGTGTCAGTGCCAGGAGATTAGAGATCAGCTAGCTTCGGTGTCCAAAGTGTCTTTGCTCTTTTTATAGTAGTCGACTGCATAGCCCTGCAGCCTTCCATTTTCTTATTGCAGGAAGCGTGATAAACAGTGGACTAAATACTTCACTGTTTATGGTTGCCATGGATCATCCAGCAGCCATCTAGACAAAGCAGGTCCACCCACAACACCATATTCAGCCAAAACACTTGAGAAAAAACCTCTAGATTGAAGTCTCACGCCTCCCTCCTTAGTACGGAGTGATTTACTAAAGTGGAACCTCTCACGAGGCCCCACACTTGAATGATTCTTGAAAGATGTGCTCTTTACAACTTGTTAGGCAGAGTGAAATCATGCTGTCTTTAAATTTGCAGCCCATATCAAGGAGTCATTTTCTGTCACTTTATGCAGAAAATCCAAGAGTCTAATATGAGATGAGGATACATTTACAAAAACCACCCAGGGGAGTGCTGGAGCCTTACTGTTCTTGACAGGCCTACTTTTTTTCACAGTTAATTTTAGTTTTTCATCTCTATCTCTCCACCCAGGCACTCTGACCCAGTTCATCCTGGTGCTGTATGGCACTGGCTCAACAACCTCTAGCTCCTCTGAAAAGTCTCAGCCTGGCAATGACAGCTGCAAGACCTTGGATCTGAGGCAGATATGCATTGGTAAGACTGGTATCTCTTGTCTCCAGTTTGCTCCTCACAGGTTGTTACAGTCACAGCAGCTGAGGGGTAGTGTAGTGTTATATTAAGGTGTGACGCGTGAAGTAGCCTGGTCAGTGTTAATGCTATCAAATATTATCCAGTGTGTTCTCAGGTGCACCTGTTTGCTTTGTGTTTTTATGTCTGTGCAAACTTTACTCCATTATTTAGTTTTATTATCAGGACACATTTTAAAAGAACAGCTGATTTCTGATGGGATCGCACTTAACTTTACTCCAGGTCTTTTTTTAAATAATCAAATAAAAAATAAAGGTGCTCCTACTGTTGTCTTCTGCCAATTCCAATTAGTGCTATAGGCAAGGTCTGAACATACCACAGAGCACAACACAGTGGAAAGTCCACCTACATGTTGTCTGAAATGGTGACAGTCTGACCCCTACAGGCTGTCAGAGGTACTTGCATGCTTAAAGAAAAGGGTGAGCTCAATGTAATTGTCATATTTTTGATTATCATATGTTATCATATCCATGTGTTATATCGCACTCGGTGTGCTCTGACTTGGGGCTCACAACTATAATTTTCACTGTTTTTGAACAAGCGGACGAGATGCAGCAGGAAGTGAACTTTTCCTCCTTCTGTTGGCTCTCCTGTTTTCAGCTCTGTTACCCCCACCACTCACCATCTGTTAATTGTCACTACAGGCGATGGTCTGCATCTGGACTTGCTCCATATGGAAATGTGTCTTTTGGTTTAAGCATGCTGCACTCAGCATATAAATTTCAAAGGTTTACTAAGTGAAAGCAGCTCTAGCAAAGTAAAAATGTAAAATCCCCCAAAAAACTGTATTGAAACAGAAAGGGTAGACACAGCGTGAAGTGCCATGTTAAATGTGCTCTCTCTGCTTTCACTGGGCAGGAATCCTGCTTCTGTTTTTTTGGTTATCTGACTCATATGAAGAGCTAAAAGGTGCCGTGACTTATTTTTATTTCTCTCTGTATTACAGAGTGCAACGCCGGCTACTACCTCTTTCAGCAGGGCTGTGTGAAAGAATGTCCAGCAGGCTTCTCAGTGGGCTCCCAGCCTCTCAACTACACAGTGGGAAATTTTATAGAACCAGCTTCCGTCCTGGCCTGCCTGCCCTGCCCACTGCCCTGCCTGACCTGCAGCAGCCTCAGCCCCCGGTCCTGCCTGTCCTGCCCCCCTCACAGCTCCCTGGACCCCATCTCTGGCACCTGCCTGCACCTCAACCAGTACATGCGCGAGTCCCCTGGTAGCTTCATGGTGGGACAGGGGAACCAGAGATTGCAGCTAGAGCCCAGCTCCCAGCTCCCCATAACCATTGCTGTGCTCAGCTGCATGGCCATCATCGCCACCTTCGCTGGCATCTTCCTGATGCTGCAGCTGCACTCCGGTGCACTCATCAAGCTGCCCTCTCTGGAGGCTGGCGGTGGCCTCGGGGGCAGCTTCAGTCTCGGCGGAAGTAGGGTGGTGTCGTACCGTGGCATCCCAACAGTGTGGGGGGATGAAGGGGTAAATACAGATTCCGAAAACGAAGAGTTCGACGTCCAAAATGAGAGGACTGCCTTTATCAAAACACAAAGTGCTCTTTAATGCCTCCCCCACGTCCCTCCTTCTCTTCTGCTTTTAACATCCTCGCACCCCCATTTGTGTGATTATTCAGGGCTGTGGTAACTGTCTTCTCTCACAGTCTTTTCTGGTTTTCTCTCATTCATTCTTTTTCTTTTTCTGTCTTATCGGATTCTCATCTGAGTCCTGTTTTGGGATCTGGTCGTTCCACTCTGCTGTGGGAGACCTGATGGGAAGCTGCTGTCTCTCAAAGCTCGGGATGGCCTGAGCTTTGCTCTGTTCACACTTGGGCGCTTTTCTATTAAACTGGCTCTCTCCCTCCTCTTGCCCTCAATCACTAACAGTGTCTGTCTGTGCAGAGTCCATTTTCCCCTCCAGCTCCAGCTCCTTTTTGTTACAGTAAACAAATGATTATTATTTGCTTTCTTCCCCCCCCCCTTGTCCATTAGTCTCAGTGCAGTAGCCAGATGAGATTGAGTGTGTGTGTGTGTGTGTGTGTGTGTGTGTGTGTGTGTGTGCGCGCATGTCCATGCATGTGTGCGTGTGCATGTCCAAATGAATGTGTGAATGTGAGCGTGTAAATCTGATGAACAGTGAACAGTGTAGTGCCCTTTGTAGAGAAGCTTAAACAGGTCCTGTCATATTTAGTACTTTAACTAAAATGTGATGGCAAAAAATTGTATTATGAGGCATGAAATCCAATTTGGAAACATTTGTTCTCTCTGAAGTGTCATTTAATGACCCCAACATCTATAATCTGTTGACAAATACAACACTCCGTAGTAATTCACATTTTCAAAGTGCATTTTAAAAACCTCACAAATCAAAAGCACAGTAATTGATGAGAAAATATCCGGACTTTAATGGTTTATAATTATGCGTCAGCAGTCTGACATACAAAACGGACCTTTCAGGATAATGCCATCTCTTCAGTCTCTCTTTTGATGATAGGACAACTGCATTATTTACTTAAGACACAATCCTCATTTCATGCAGTCACTTTTAAGCCAGTACAGTTATTGCTCATGTTGTATGAAAAGGTTTCTCCCAGCTGTGAAGGAACAAACTGTGAGTCACTCAGCTAGCAAAGCCTCCTTCAGCCTATTGGGATTCCACGAGCTGAACTTATTCTTGTTTTGGAAGCTACAAATTCTCCTGTGCTCATAACCCCCCCCCCCAACCATTACATGGAAGAGTATCAAAAAAAAGAAATTATAAGAAAACAAAACACACATACGAACTTGCAGGCTACTCAATCAACCCTGAGGCACAATCCCTGGCAGGGATATTTAATTTTTGTGTCTGAAGTGCTTACATCCCGGGGCTGTGGGAGAAGGCGCAGGGCTGCTTATAGAACCCAAAACAATGTGACTTTTGAGAACAAAAGCTTCTCAAAGCAGCTGGAAGGTGTTGACTTATTTGTGACTGATTTCTTCACAGAGCAGTAACAATACGTTGGCTCTCCTTTTGTTGGAGCACATCAGCACTACAAACACACTGCATATCTTGATGAGTGAAAGTTGCTTCATGCGTGCGTGTGTGAGTGAGTTAGTTTATGGCTTATGGGGTTGAGAAATGTTTATCTGCCCTCTGAAGTGAAGACTTTCCTTTCTTCCTTCATCTTACGGTCTCTGCTCTCTTCTTCAAATCTCAGATATTGTTTAAAAATCCTGCAGCGAGACTCCACATCTCATCAGCGTCTCTGCACTTACCCTCCAGTCTTCATCTAATCTGAATTTCAGATTATCTTTTTAGTGTACTTGCCAATTAATTATATTCTGAATAATACTGCAGCAAACTATTTATTCTAAGAGATTTTATTCATTCCTTTAGGGAAGATTGCTTTAAGGTGTTTTTTTCTCCCGGGCTGGTCATCATCTGAAATTTGCATCTCATTATGTAATCCAGTGTAGCCATTTTGATTCCAGTGATGTATTTTTCTATTTTGAAATTATGATTTTTTTTTTTTTTCCAAGTATAAAATCAGTGGAGCTTGCTGAGAGAGGTTGTCATGGTGATGACATGCATTGATGACTGCAGCTGCTCATCCTTTTATCTACCTCTCATATCATTCAGCAAGGTTTCATACACCGTTAGAGGAGCTGATAAATGATCATAGAGGTCAGATTATATGTAGGTTAGATATGAAATCACTTCTGAGGAATGATTTAGGAGGGTAGGCATGTATGTCACATTTATGTTTTTAGAAGAGAAACAAGCAATTGCAATTCAGAAACTGTAAAGCTGCTGTATAAATTGTACTCCCCTGGAACTCCTATCTGTCCTAAAAAATTTACTGCCTTTAGGATCAGCATTCATGTGCAGTCACACCTGGGCGTTAAAGCCTCTTACTAAAATAGAATGGGTAGGAGAATTGCCCTTACATCTTGTTGGCCAGCATTTAAGTGCTAAATCAACCTGAAATTGTTGGGGGCGTTTGTTTTCTTCATCTCTACCCGCGCTGCTCCTCCTGGGGTTTGAGACCTTTTTTCTTTTCTCCATTCTTTTTATGTTTCTGTCATTGACAATCAGTTTCTTTGTTTTGTGGGCAACAAGGTGCAGAAGCACACAAACAAATGGATTTTAACTTTTAATTTAACCACCTCGCTAGAAAGCCTTCATAGAAAATATTATTCACTCTATTCAGATCATTTAAATTGCAAATTTAGAAATCAACTGCTTATTTGGAAAAGGGAAATTCTAAAAAGACAAAAGTGCAAAGAATAAAGAATTTCATACCAATACCTGCCAAAAATCCTCTTCAAAAGAATGGAGAAAGATTGGTATGTATGCTCTCAAACACAGCACTGAGCCAGGAAGCTTAATTCATCTCAAAATGGCTGGTGCAGGTGTAACACATTTGGCTTACTGTGGCTGTTTCTGGATTGGAAGCCAAACTGAAAATGTGGATTTGGAGAAAATGCCCTCAAAAGGAACAAAGCTAATGTGGCTTGTGCTGTGGGATGTACAATAGTGCCTACTGCCATTTAGGCTTTGATTAGTTCCACTTTGAGGAGGGTGCTAATTTAAAAATGTAATAACTCTAGCCTCAGACTTGAGCCACCAAATCTTATTGACTTCCCAGCATGCTCCGAAGTGTGTAAACAACAGATAATGGGCTAATGCAGCAACAAAATTGCTTCCATAAACTATTTTCTTACACTCTGCTTGCTTAGAGTTTGCATCTTTTGAAGAACTATAATGTGGGACTTCTACCAATTTGTTCCAATTACTGTCAGCTAATTGATTCCTGGTCTAGTTAAGATTACTGTGCATTTTCCTTTACAAAGGACTTGTATTGCTTCCAGAAAAGTAGTTTCTTCTAAAATGCAACACTTCGGGGTGTTCACACAGGTTTCTGTGGCCCCACGAGTGCGCACACAAAATGATTTATTCATCTTAGCTTGATGTTGTATTCACTGCAGCTTGAAAACTCAAAAAACTTTAAACGGATGAACTCAAAAGCGCCGTGCATTCGGGTGTTCAACTTTTAGGATATCCATGAGCGCAGGCAGCATTAAGTAGCTCGTGCTTCCAAAGCGCAGGAGCTGCTGAAAACCATTAGCAGCCAGCTGATTCCTTTCACAGCAAGAATGTGATAGAAACTACACACTAAAAGAAGAGTGCCAGACAGCAACTTGTAGGTAAAAGGCTACCACTTTAACATGTGGAGCTTTTAAATGTAGAAAAAAAACTGCATGTTGCAAAGTGTCTCCCCTGATTATAAAGAAAAGACTCGCTCATTGCCACAATGAAGGCTTGTCTTTATATCGCTGATTTAAGTCATGTGGAGCTCGATGTTGCTCCTGTCCTGCTTTAGGATGTAGTCTGAAGTGAGATTAATATGAAGCCGGATGAAGTTAATAGGAGCAATATCTTTGGCATAACCAAAGACAATCATTTTAATGCTGTCTGTTTAGTATAAAGACGTGTTGCTTTCAGGTTGTCACAGTCCATCGACCCCTTCACTTGTGTTCAAAGTGTTTTATCGAAACTATTCTGTCACCTCTGCCTTTTTGACGATCTGCGACGACACCTTGTATGTTTAGCAGCTGTGGAGGGAGGAGGTAGAATGTATCCCATCGCCATTAACTTAAGGGCTGAATCAGATCTGAGTGCGTCCTCATGTGCTCATGCTCGTTAAGTAGAAATGAAACGCTTTGTGATGGAGGAGCAGTTAGTGGAGCAGCCTCAGTCGACTCTGTTGACCTCCTCCCGCCTCCTCGTGAGGTTCCTGACCTGTGGCTGCACACAGTACCTTACAGATTTGTGTGACCTATGATTAATGTACAAGAATGAATATCTTACATGGGACATAACTCTAAAATAAGGCCTATTTTTGTACTATATGAAAGGTGCAGTGTAATTTTCTTGTAATTTAAGGATTGTTTTTTTGCTCTTGTTTTCTCCTTTTTATTTAATTGATGTCAATTATAGATTCTACTAAAAAATAAAGATCTATGCAAATTTGAATGTGTGTTTTTTCTTTCACTGAATTTTTTTAAAATAATTACATTGATGCTGCTGTTGGTTAATGAGTGAGAAAGGTGGAAATATTTAAAGTGGTATTTTTACATACAAGTATGATCATTATATGTAATTAAATATTTTAAAAAAATAAATAAAAGTATATCCTGCAGAAACTGATATACTGCTATTTTTAAACTTCATGAGTTTATTAGATTGTTAATACTGGGACATAATGTGTACACCTATTTATACTGAGCTTGTAACTACTTATAATCCAAATGCCAGGTGTGATCAAAGTTCAATGACTCCGCCCATTTAAAAATTACCTGATTTAAAATTTTGGTGATTTACCTTGTGCCCCATGTCCATCTCTGAAGAGGACTTTGAAGAAGCTAACTGTAAACAGCAGCCAAAAAAAGTACTGCAGCACTGCACCGGATGATGAACAAGCTGCAAGAAATTAGCAGAAGCTGCTTTCTGAGTAATAAGAGTGGTTTTTAAATGGAGCCCATGACTTACATCATCAGCATTGTACCACCAGTGAGTACCGAACTGGAAAATCCTTATTATAGCTAGCATGCTAAACTAGCATAGCAAACATGGGAAACGTGCATTCACCTGACACTTGATTAGGTACACCTTGCTAGTACCGGGTTGGACCTGCTTTTTCAGAACTGTCTTAATTCTTCGTGGCATAGATTCAACAAGGTGCTGGAAACATTCCTCAGAGATTTTGGTACATATTAAATGAATGATCTTTATTGTCATTATACATGGTACAATGAAATTTGGTTTGGCTTCCTCTTTAAAAAAAAAAAAAAAAAAAAACAATAATAAAGAATAAATAAAAATAGGTAAGTAAAGATAAGAATAAACTTAGCAGCACCGACAGGAGAAAAACAGCAGCATTATTCACACTTTAGCCAGTTCAAGTGTTGTGTTAAAGTGACCTCAGTGCTGTATTGTGTTTGTATTGAAGTGACTGAGTATTTCTGGGCCATTTTTTACAGCTAAGTGTGTAATGTGGTGGAAGCTACTGCTCTAGGGTAAAAAACTGTTCCTGATTCTGTTAGTTCTTGTTCGTATTGTTCTGAATCGTTTGCCAGATGGCAGCGGTTCAAACAGAGAATGTCCGGGGTGTG
>VUQI01048523.1:3883-14442 GCA_015106735.1 Paratilapia polleni | reverse complement strand
AATGTTGCAGCAGAAATTGAGACTCATCAGACCAGGCAACGTTTTTCCAATCTTCTGTTGTCTAATTTTGGTGAGCCTGTGTGAATTGTTCTTAGCTGACAGGAATGGCACCCGGTATGGTCTTCTGCTGCTGTAGCCCATCTGCTTCAAGGTTCGACGTGTTGTGTGTTCAGAGATGCTCTTCTGCATACCTTGGTTGTAACAAGTGGTTGTAATGAGGGGCCATTCTCCTCTGACCTCTGGCATCAACAAGGCATTTTCACCCAGAGAACTGCTGCTCACTGGATATTTTCTCTCTTTCAGACCATTCTCTGTAAACCCTAGAGATGGTTGTGTGGGAAAATCCCAGCAGACAAGCAGTTTCTGAAACACTCAGACCAGCCTGTCTGACACCAACAACCATCCCACATTCAAAGTCACTTAAATCACCTTTCTTCCCCATCCTGATGCTCAGTTTGAACTTCAGCAGGTCATCTTCACCATGTCTACATGCCTAAATCCTTCGGAGTTGCTGCCATGTGATTGGCTGATTAGACAATTGCGCTGAAGAGCAGTTGAACAGTTGTACCTAATAAAGTGTATAAGTGTAAAAACTCAGTTATATCTGACTAATATAGCTTTTTAATGCTACTTTAAAGGCCTTCACTTCATTCAAAACTAAAGAGCAAGCAGTGCAAAAGATGGCAAAAGAATTAAGCTGCATATAAAAGCTCATTTCCTGGATCTAAGACACAACTTCCTGAACTGATCTGACCGCAGCTTCAACTTAAAATCTGCACAAACACACACACACAGTACAGTACTGTAAATTCACCCACATCTTTTCCTGACTTTCCTGCCAACACCACTCTTCTCAGAGATTCATGAGCTGCACTAAAAATGTTTTACAAGCCCCACCTTTTAACAAAGCATACATTGTAAATCCTACACTTTAAGAATGTTAATGATTTATGGAGAAAATGTGGGAAATTATAATGAAGTACTTGCAGGCAAGAAAACACTTTAGAACCTGGAGTCAGATACTACTTTTTTTTTTTTTTAAATCACACCGGCATGTTTTTCTTGAAAATTATTATTGTTAATGGTCAGAAAGAGAGAAAATGGAGGGAGAGGGAAAATAAAACAAGGGTAAATATGTAAAAAAGAAGTGAGGAGACTGTATAGAAAAACAGAACAGATAGACAGATTTTGGGAATAAAGGGACAGAGGAGTGAGAGACAACAAAAATGAAAGAGGAAATGTTAGGTTACTGAATCTGTCTCATCTGTCTCATATCGCTACAAGATGGCCTCCTCGGCCTATGAAGTGGTTGTTATCACCTCATTCAATGGTGGTTTCACCCTGCTAAACACAAGTAGCAACGTGAGGTGGCAACAAAGATCCAAATGTGGATTTTTGTTGCCACTGGAGAGGTGGCGGCGATTTAATCCATTTGACTCACAACTGTGAACGTGAGTTCAACAGCTGTCTTTTGAAGTTAACTTTCATTACAAATATTTTTTTTAATTTTGGTTTTTATTTCATGTTTACTTTTGTTTTTACTTGCTGTTTGGTTAGGATTAAGCACTCACTTGGTCAGAGTTACAAAATGATGATGGTTTGGGTTAAAATGTGACCTTTCACGAGATTAAACACAGTGGTTTAATTCACACTGGGACATAAGTGTAGGATTTGTCTTTTTGGACCAAACAGTTTTCACAAGCTATCTGGTTAGTTATTGGTACAAAAAGCACGTGATTATTGGGAAAGATAATCATTTGGATTATAATAAACCTTTTTATATCCTAAAGCATATGTTACAAAGCTACATTTCCTAGCTTAGTATGGCAAAGCCCTTCTAGAAGTAGGTCTTCGCATCCAGAAACCATTTTGGCAAATCCTCTAGGCAGTTATTTTGAAGCATTATTTAAATTAATTTAAATTTTAATGGTCACCAAGACATAAAAACTGTATGTAACATGTATCACCAGTTAAATCTGATTTACCCCAAAATAAGGTTTAAAAAGCTTTTTTCCCATGGAAGTTCTACTTCTGCCACCATCTCTGCTTTAATTTTCCCACAGATTTAAATTCAGGACTCTTTGAGGGCTCTGTGTGTCTCTTACAGTGTCTCTGACTCACAGACTGTATGAAAGATGGACACAGCAGGTGCCGCTATAGCTCACCTGGTCCAGCAGGCGACCCACGTGCCAAAGGCTACTGCAGGGGCCTGGGTTTAAGTCTGCCCCAGACCATTTCCTGCATGTCATTCCCCCACATTTTTCCCCCGCTTTCAACTCTCCAGAAATGCCAGAAATAAATCTAAAAAAAATAAAGATGGATGTAGCTACCGTGACATCACCCATTGGTTTCTTAAGTCCCTCTTTGAAGCCTTAAGATGAGTGTTTCCACCATTGCCATCTTGGTGTTTTCAAACTGGATGTGACGAGGGGTGGATCTGACTGAAAACCATTGCTCTTTGGCTTAGCCAATGAGCCAATGAAAATATCCTGGAAAATCTTCCCATCTGAAACTTGGAATGACCAAATCATTTCCCCATAGACTTTTATAGGATTGTTTTGGAACCACAGGTATCGCCCCCTGGTGGCCATTAGAAAGAATGCAGGTTTAGGCCACTTACTGTTGGCTTCACTTATCAGACCCAGAAGGTACTTCCATCTTTTATACTGTCTGTGCTCTGACTGTGGTACTACCAGAGATTTAACATGCACTTCTTCACAAGACTAGGGGTTTTCTACATAACCTGTGTTGCTCTCTATTTAACACTGATTACAGTGGATGATAACAGTCCATTGAGCTGAGTTAGGAGGTAGAGATGGGCATCGGCTGGCGATTGTATTGGACTGATAACTGATAAAAGCCATTCAGTGGGCTGAATCAGGGAAACACAGTAAAGTAAGATAGGGCGATGAAAAGTGAGGGCCTGAGAGTGAGATCAGGTGAAAATGGGGAGGCAGAGACAGAAAGTGTCGACAATTAAATCCTGATACGAGCAGCCAGGAAGAATCCTGAATCCACAATATTGATTTTGTGTCTCGGAAAGTTCAGCAGATTTATCATTTCTTTCCCAACACAGATTCAAATACCTTAACTTCTAAATATCAGTTTGTCCTTTCCCAATTTAATTCACTGTACTGTGGTCATGTGTGACTGGCTGAAACTGTAAACACTAAATTTTATAATGACATTGATAAAGAAACAGTAATGCATTGTAATGCACATCAGGTTGAAACCTGGTCCACTTAATAAAGTCAGTATCCAAACATCAATGGTTATTTGGTACACTGTAAAAAAAAATCTGTAAAAATACAGTACATTGTACTGTATAAATGTGAAGGAATTTTCCGTAATAGTTTTTCACTTAGAGTTGAAGAAAATAAAGGCATATTTAACATTAAATGTACCAGTCATTAAGTGTACCAGTGTTGCTGTGTACTAGGTACAGATTATAACAAAGATGAAGAATTTTTGAGCAAATGCTGGATATGTTGTAATTGTGTAGAAATTGATGCTTAAGGATATAAAGAAGTGCCATTCAACTGTATAGAGAATACATAAATTTCTAAGTACATTTAACAAGTTATCGGTTTAACAGTGAAAGGAAATGCCTGTGAATGGCACTGGGAAAACACTATAAACAGAATTTTCCATTTTACTGTTTACAGAAGTGTCCGTTAATGGTACAAAAAATATACTGTAAATAAACTGAATTTTCTGTTTTAGAGTTGCCGTAATGGTACAGAGGATATACTGTAAATCTATAGAATTTTCAGTTTTACCGTTTACGGAAAAGTCAGTGAACTTCCGTAAAAAAAAACGGATAATGTCCTGGCAGAAAATTACCAGGACATTTTCCGTTTTTTTACCAAATTTTTTTTTACAGTGTAAGGTTGAAGAATTTGAATCAATTAATGTGGTTTTAATCTCACTCTGCATTCTTTTATGGACAGCTGTGAGAAACATAAAGAGAAATAAAGGGATGCAGCGAGTGACAGATAGTGTGGCTTACAATTAGAAAAATTAAAAGAGGGAACAGAAGAAGAGGCACAGCTGACAGTAAAATGGGAAAGGAGAGAATGAGGGATAAAGAGAAAAAAAAGAGAGTAAAGGGCTGCACTGCTCTGGTTTTATTTTTCCGGGTGCTGCGCCAGCTTTCTAGAAAGAGTTGTAGAATAAAATTCCCCCTGAGGCTCTGTGGCTTCCTACTACTTCCTGATTAAGGAAAAGTGGCTGGGCTCAGCCAATCAGGAAGCTGCATTTTGGCTGGAACTGCTTGGCAACAGAAGTTAGTGGCAGTTAGTTTAAAAATAAAAAGAGGAAATAGAAGAAAATTAAAAAACTTAAATCACCAGAGACTGAAACCAACTTTAAAACTGGACAAATTTAACTACAAATGCACACACAGAAACTTTGCTGTAATTATGTGAAGACTGATTTAAATCTCTGAGGATGTTGCTGCTAAATGGGTTTGTGCTCCACTTAACTGTGCTTTACGCATATTTTATGAAAAGATATAGCAACAAGGTTTCCAGAAACTTACTTTGCAAATGTGTTTGGTAGCAAACATCATGCTGCCATCCTTATATATTTTACATTGTGCATGTTGATGCAAAATATATCTTCCTGAATGGATCATGGGTAGAGCATGAGTGCCTCTTTTAGAATGTGGCTAAAGACCGGAAAAGGTTTTGGTTTTGGTGAAATGTTTAAAGTGCCTTACAATCAGTGCTTTTACTTAGCATTCACTTCCTGCATTTATAAGGTTTTGCATCTAATCTCCTACTAGAAACAAATATAGACACTCTTGCCAGTCATCTTAGCACCTTAAACACCTCTGGGCAGTTATTCCAGGTTAACATGTCTCTGCAGGTTCTCAGTCATCCAGGTCATGGTAGTCTTGAGAACTTGAAAAGAAAGCAACTGGACTTCTTTAGGTTTGTGAAGACATTTCGCCTCTCATCCAAAAGGCTTCGTCAGTTTTAAAATCTCTGGCGGAGAGTCCCGGGTATTTAACCCCTGGTGGGGGGTATTCTCCTTGGAGGTGGTGCCGAGGGTCATTGACCCACTATCGATTTTGTGAGTCGTCACATGAGCCAAGGTGTGAAAAAGGGTGTGGATCATTACCGCTTTCTTTTTTCAAGCTCTCAAGACATTCCAGGTTAACAGTCCCATATGTAAATGAATGGGAGAGATCTGTTACTTTAATTTCATTGGTCACTGGGAAATAAAAACTGCATGTCTAGAAACACCAGTCAATTCAGATATAAAAAAAAGAAACACTTAAAAGGTTTGGTGACTTTGCCACAAAATAAAGTTAAACAAGCTTTTCCCTTGCAGGTTATACTTCTGCTATGCAGGTGACAGTTTCATAAAATTACAAAAATAGTCATCTGGCCATTTTTATCACGGCTGTTTACAGTCAAATTGTCAGCAGCTTGGACTGCATATAAAAGATGGACGTAACCATTGTAAAGCCCTGTCTTAAAGCTTCGATTTGAGCTTTTGACTAACACCATGGTGGTTAGCACCATTGCCTCACAGCAAGAAGTGCTTGAATCCACCAGCTGGCCGGGGCCTTTCTGTGTGGAGTTTCCATGTTCTCCCTGTGTCTGCGTGGGATCTCTCCCACAGTTGAAAGACATCCATGTTAGGTTGATTGGTGATTCTAAACTGGCCACTGAGTGCTCATGTAGTACCAAATTATCAATCAAAAGGTAGCAGCACACTCTGTTTTGTTCTATAAGACCCGAAACTAGTGACTGAGACCATAAATTCATCAGGAAAATGTTTACTGATGTCGCAGATCAAGTGAGCAGTAGGGTCATTTTCTCACAGACTTCAATGCAATCTGACTTTGCTTTGCAATCAGAGGAGTTGCCCCCTGCTGGCCATGAGAAAGAATGCAGGTTTAAGACACATCAGTACTGCAGATAAAGATTTATCCTTTTTTTTTTTTTTTTATAGATCATATATATTTAGGACATCTCGTTTAGCATCTTGTTTGAATAAACTTTATTGTGAGAGTCATTAGATAAAAACAGCTAGGGGATTAATCCTCATACATTCAGTGTGAGCTCCATATGATGGCTGACAGTGATTTAACACATTGCACGTTTAAATTCAGTTTGCACAATGCTAGATCTGATGGGCAACCACACAGTACACGAGTGAAATTTAGAGCTTGTGTTAGAGTACGTAGACATAAAAAGGTTTCCACAGTAACTGTTTGCATCAGAGGGTGTACTGAGTATCAAACACTTTAGGATAAGTACATATAGCGTTACACCCCTAATTAGAAGTATTTTCTTTCTGTGATGTCTCAAAATCCCTAGTTATTGATCTCCATCAGCAATCATGCCGTCACTGAAAAGCTTAAACTGACTCCACGACCCTGTTTGGTGTGTTGAGTTTTGACACAACTCTATCAAGACAAGCTTTAACACATGCGTGGTTCAAACACAAATTCACCTTAAACCTAAAAACATGATGGTTTTTATGGGATTTGTGCCCACAGCATCCACCCAAATAACCTCCCTGTGACCTCGCTATGAAGATGTCACGCTCCATGAACCGGAGAGAAGCGCGAGTTATTTCTAGATATATTTGACCTGACACCGAGCTGAAAATCTCGTGGCCCAATTTCCAGGGTTACAGCCTTTCCAAACATAAAGACATCCTCTCTCTAGTTCATGCTGCAGCTGGACGAAGAGAGGGACGACAGAGGAGAGGAAAAGAAAGAGAGATACACTTTAAATCATTTGCATGTGAAATGGACCGGCACTTAGATCAAAAACTAGAGGAGGTGCAAACATACACACACACACACACACACACACGGTCCTGTCAGTTTGTGTGGGGACAGCGGCAGCCCTGTGTGAGCCGAGAAACATGTGAGGTTGATTACAGAATATTTACTGCTGAGTCTGTCTAGACAGAAAGAGAGGAAGAGAGAGAGAGAGAGGTATGATGGAGACAGAGGGAAGGAAGGAGAGAAAACAAGGAAGGGAGGAAACAAATGTTTAAGAAAAGAAGAGGAATCCAGTGTAGTAGTAGGGGAAATAAAGAGCATAAGGAATGAGTTAGAAAAGAGGAAGTGAAGGTATCAAATAATAAGGGGCAATAAAAAGGAAGGTAAAAGACAAGTAAATGAAAAGCAGATAAAGGTACTTGAAAAGGGAAGAAAAGGAGGTTAAGGAGCAAGCAATAAAAGCATCTAAAGGGGTAATAACAAGAAATCAAGGGAAGAAGAAGAATTTGTGATTGAAATTATATAAGGAGGATGAAGGGCTCAATCACGGTCACCACAAAGGACTAAACATTGAAACCAAGTACAACACAAAGCTGGAAAGATGCTCAGCAGAGCCTTTTCACACTACAACAAAGAGCCGCAACATAAAGCAGCGTTTGAGGTGTCCGATACAAACGTCACTGCAGATTCTCCTACAGAGGGGTGGGCAAGCTGATGGATCAGCAGACAGAAAACAAGATGAAGAAGTTTGGGCAAAAAATGAAACCACTGTTTTTCACAAATGTTGAACTCTAAGATGCCAAAAATAACCATTAAAAAAAAAGTGTCATTTTCCTTTTGTAGCTAATATTGCAGGGCAAACAAATATAATATGTTGTTAAAACTTCAGTATCAACATGTTGCAAAAATGTCACCTGGACTGTGCCATACTGGCTTCAAACCACATCTGTTTCTGCAAACGAATTCTATAAAAGCAATTTCTAGAGGACAGACGTTGGCCCTTATGTACATATCGTTGGTGAAATGACATGGAATGGGTTGTTTTTAACTGGTTCACTCCCTCCACTCTCATCAGCAATCTTTACAGTAGCATTTGTCTTCATTTGAGGCTACCTGCCCTGCACCAAACAGCATGCGGACACAGCTCGAGGTGTAGCCGGTGAACAGCTAAAGCCACATTTCACCCAGGAGACTGAACGCTGGACTTCATCACACGGCCAAGAGTCGGATGAGTGTTGCTGCTGGTTGTGTAAAAATTCAGCCCAGACATGAATTGTCCTGTTTTTGTTATGGATAGTGTTACTTAAAACAACAAATGTGTCTCAACAGGAATAGATTTCTTTTCTGCAGCACGTGTGTTGTCTCGACTCTTCAGAGGGGACTCGTCGCAATCAAGAAAACATAACTATAAAACCTTTGTATTTAAACCCAAACCATAATCGATTTCAGAATCTAACTGAGTAGTTGTTACTGCGTAAACCTAACCGAGTAGCTTTTATTGCCTAATCCTAACAGAGTAGTTTTCCAGGACAGTTAATAACTAAGTGTAAAAATCTGCCCTATGAGGGTCTCAAATTGTGGCCACCTAAAGCCCCTGCAACCTCCAAATGTGGACTTTAAAAGTTGAAAATGTACACTTCTTGTACATGGACTCAGCTTGGTCAGATGAAAAATTGTGTTCAGGATCAATAAAGTAAGGGGAAGGAGGGGCGTGGGGGGATTCGTGTCCAGGAACATGGGAAAAAAATGTAAAAATTAGTGTCAAGAAACATATTTTAATAGATTCAGTGCCGTCAATATTTCATCAACTGCCTTGAGTCCTTAAGTCCTCCAATCGTAACGACAGCCTTGAATAAAATTGCGGGATCGTCTTCAGATTTACTAGATTTCGGAAAAGATCTGTCTTTTCGGTTATAGACAACTTTCATTATGACAAATTATGTATGAAAAAAAAACTTTGAGTTTTTGTTTGGAAGTGGAACATAAAAAGCAGTCTCCCATTGACCCGTCCATCCACCGCAAGCTCTTCGTATTGAGGCTTTATGGCCTGAGAACTATGTTGTCTGAGATTTCTTATAATAATAATAATAATAATAATAACATATTACTTAAAATACACTCACTGGACACTTTAGGTACACCTTGCTAGTACCAGGTTGGACCCACTTTTGCCTTCAGAACTGCGTTAATTCTTCGTGGCACAGATTCAACAAGCTGCTGGAAACATTCCTCAGAGATTTTGGTCCATATTCACATGACAGCATCACACAGTTGCTGCAGATTTATCGGCTGCACATCCATGATGTGAATCTCCTGTTCCATCACATCCCAAAGGTGCTCTATTGGATTGAGATCTGGTGACTGTGGAGGTCATTTGAGTACAGATGATCTGAGCTTTGTGACATGGTGTGTTATCCTGCTGGAAGGTGCCATTAGAAGATGGGTACACTGTGGTTATAAAGGGATGGACATGGTCAGTAACAATACTCACGTAGGCTGTGGATGCTCAATTGGTACTTAGGGCCTCAAAGTGTGCCGAGAAAATACAGGGACACCATTACACCACCACCAGCAGCCTGAATCATTGATACAAGGCAGGATGGATCCATGCTTTCATGTTGTTTATGCTAAATTCTGACCCTACCATCTGAATGTTGCGACAGAAATCAAGACTCATCCGACCAGTATTACTGTCCAGTTTTGGTGAGCCTGTGTGAATTGTAGCCTCAGTTTCCTGTTCTTAGTTGACAGTAGTGACACCTGATGTGGTCTTCTGCTGCTGTAGCCCATCTGCTTCAAGGTTCAATGTGTTGTGCGTTCAGAGATGCTCTTATGGGTACCTTGGTTGTAACGAGCAGTTATTTGAGTTACTGTTGCCTTCTGAAATACTTGGACCAGCCCGTCTGGCACCATCAACCATGCCACGTTCAAAGTCACTTAAACCACCTTTCTTCTCCATTCTGATGTTCGGTTTGAACTTCAGCAGGTTGTCTTGACCATGTCTACACGGCTAAATGCAATGAGCTGCTGCCATGTGATTGGCTGATTTGATATTTGAGCTAACGAGCAGTTGAACAGGTGTATCTAACAAAGTGGCCAGTGGCTGTATATACATATAATTTATAAAAAAAAATATATAAAATAATATATAAAAATGTTGCCTCAATATAACAGAATGTACAGTACTATGTGACAAAATACAGAATTTCTATCTGACTTTCAGCTCTCAGACTTTTCACAGCCAAACAGTTCTGAATGTTAAACCTCGAATGACCTTTCATGGACTTGCTAGAGAGAAAACTGCAACGTCAGACTGAGCACATAAACAACAGACAAGTGTGTCATTGTCAGCCAGGCTGGTATCTCTCTCTCTCTCTCTCTCACACACACACACACACACACACACACACAGTGGAGGTAACTTGTACATAAACAGCATTCTCCAAACCTGTCCTGTGAGCTACAAGTATGAATTTTAATGAGCACAAACACAAAGTCAACCTTCTGACGTTTATAGCAAGAAGTGAACATGTGAATGTCATATGTATACACACACTTAAACAGTATCCACATATCACACACACACACACACACACACACACATTTTTCAAACTGGAACGCCCACTGGAAATCAACAGTAGTAGCCTGAAGCAGCTACTGAACACGAACACACATACACACACACACACACACACACACACACACACACACACACACACAGACTAATAAAGAAGCTGATGAATGATGCTCTCCTTCTCAGAGGGCATCACACTGTAACATTCTTTCATTTTCATCCACCCACTCACCAATT
>VUQI01048521.1:0-20339 GCA_015106735.1 Paratilapia polleni | reverse complement strand
CTTGGGGAAAAAAAAAACCTTTTTTTTTTTTTTTTTTTTTGGTCACTTTAGACAAATGGGAGGTTTTTAAGTAGTGCAGTGTCTGTATAACAAATAAGAGGGAGTGTACAGCAATTGTGTATTTCTAGGAAGAGCTTTTTTTTTCTACAAAACTTTTTATTTATTTGGAGGAAAACAAAGAAAAAAAAATCAATAAAAACAGTTAATGGGTAATAGGAGCATGAACAGAGACAGACAACTAAGGAAAAAAAAAAAAAGTAGACAAAGCCGCAATTTGTGGCAGGTGATTTGCTTTCAGTAGAGTCCACCTCTCTTCAAATTAGCACCCTGAGTTTCCCAGCCATTGTTTGCTCCTCCAGTTTCCCTTGTTTACAGAGAGATCGCATTGCATTGTTATTTCAGCCGTCTGGACACTGATTTCCTCAAGCACATATTGATTGGTTTTCCAAAATGTTACATAATTTTTATTCATTAAGCTGTGATTACAAAGGGAAGGGTGGAGGGTGTTAAAAGCAATATTAACAGCTGAATAGCAATATTAAGGAAACCTGGTAAAGTGGTCACCATCCAATCAGAAAGCTTTATGGTAATGAGGAAGGGATACAGGAGGAGCTCACATTAAAGCAAGAGCAACAGGTAGCACACTGCTGATTGTTCCTTTGTTTTCCGTAGATAGACATCTATGTGTATGTAGAGGTAATATCAGTATCAAGTTATTCAGTTAGCTTATATGTGGAACTGGTCGATCTACATGAATGCTTTTTTTTTTTTTCCTCATATGACAAATACGCTATATATTTGAGGACACTGTACTCATTATTTTGACCAGCTTCTATTAATGACTTTATTTTAAACAGGAACAGTATGCTCAGGCAAAGCTGCACTCATTTGAGAACAGCATTTTACCTCAGCTGCTCACCCTGGTGCTCTGTCTTCTTGTTATGTGCTGCAGTTCTCTTGAGCTCAGGTAAGAAAACAGACTTGATCACATGAATCCAACTATACGTGCATAAAAGGTAAATATGGCGTATTTATCTGCTACATTGTACTGTTTTACACGACGCGACAGCATCTTTTTATAGTAAGTTACTGAGACCTTCACATCTGTTCTCTGTGAAGTAGAGCTCAGTGGTGTTAGTTTTCCAGTGTTACCATGGTACTCAGGCTGTCCAATCAAAGATTATGCTTGGAGATGAATGTTGACTCCCTAATGTTCCAGGGATTTGAGCTCACATGTTGTTTTTTTTTTTCTTCTTCTTCAGGGTGTGGCTTTTATACACTGAACAGCTCATCTTACTCTCACTGAAAAGTATATTTAAAAGATTTTTTTATGTACTATAGATAAATAGTATCTGAAATGCGATTTATTTTTATGCACATTATTTATTTATTTTAACCAATAAGCACATAACAATTGCTGTACTTAAACTAAATGGAACACACTGTGAGAAGCACAGTTGTTGTTCTGCTTCACATACTCCTCAAAGTATGTGAAGCAGAACTTTATGTATTCTACAAAGAAAATCCAAAAAGAAATCACTGGAGGTTTTGCATAGTTAAATCAAAATTTCAGAGTTTCTCATTTTTCTGCCTCCTTGTGCTAATTCAATGTGTTTGCATACTACAAAAACCAGTTTCTCTTGTTGAGACTGAACATGCTGGCCTTGTAACAGAGCCAATACAATGATAGAAAACTGTCTGAGATCAGCTTTGTCAAGAGCAGCATAGAGTTACTTACTCTCTGAATCTCATTTTTCTTCTGGGGAGCTGCTTTTTAAAGAAATTGTAACCACTGTATGAAATTAGTCTTAAATACCTCTTAATTTAATTTGTCTAAGTGCTTTTCATATTCCTTTGTGGCATTTGGCTAAAACTATTATGTTTTTGTTTTTTGTCGTTTCTTACCCAGAATTCCTTTAAGAAAAGATCCTGAATCAATATTAGATGTGGAGACTGTAAACTGTGGCTCAGTGAATGTGAAAACAGGATATTTATCACTGACAACTAAAAGAAGGGATTAGGAATCAGCTAGTATGTGTGTGTAATTAATTTCAAGGTTTTTATTTTATTTCTTTATTTATTGCAAAACATTATACATGGAGGAGGCTCTGATGAGAAACAAAACAAATATAAATTATACAAGAAGACGGGACGAAATAGTAAGAATACTTGCAAGGGCACTTGTGCGCCTGCTTGTGACCCACAGTGTCGGACCAGGGGACATTAGAGGTGGGAGAATCAAGGGAGAGAAAAACTGCTGTTATTACTCCATTACAAAGTCAAATGATGGTAAAAGATCAGTTGGAGGAAGTAGTGCATGGGCCCCAGACTCCAGAATGACAGGGTGGAGTATTTAGCCATAGTGCATTTATATTGCTTTGTTTTTTCTTTGAAGATTATCAAGACATTGCTGTCATTTAAATCACACTTGTGAAAAGGGGACAGGTGATGGGTGAGTTCATTGTAGAGATTCAGATGGACATGGATAGGTTTTCCAAAGGATGTACTCTTTAAGTAAGTTTTTTCCAGTGCATAATATGTATATAAATTCTAGTTTTCCAGTTCATAAAGATAGTTTTCTTGGCTATAGCTAGAGGTGCATGGAATAATCTGTTATTTTCCCTGTTAAAATTGCCAATATGTCTCTTGGTAGGCAGAGGGATGGAGACAATGTCAGCCTTGAAAGACAGACAGTGATCTGGTGTTGTCTTTCCAAAGTTGTTTAACCTGTGTGCAGAGCCAAGTACAGTGGACACAGCTAACTGGTGTATTTTCTATACAATGTGGTCATATTTCTGATGTGAATCCAATGTTAACCATTTTTTCCCTATTGAAGTGAGTTCTGTGAAGTACTTTGTATTTGATTCCAGAAATTGTCATCTGGACTGATGAATAAGCTTAGTTCCCCTTTCATAGTGTTTTGTCTGATTGTGATATTTCCTGTATATTTTGGAGAAAAGGTTTTTTGGTTTTTGGGGGGGTTTTTTGAGCGAGGTAGGTTGATTAGTTCTAAGGATGCAGGAGGAATATCTAGGTTAATAACTGCAGCATTTAGTTTTGGCTGGGTGGATGATTTGAGTTGCAGATATTAAAAAAAAACAAACAAAGGTGTTTGTGCCGATACCTCGTGATCAAGTAGGAGAATGAGACCAAGTTATTAACATGAGAATATGTTGCAGATGTGTGATACCTTTTTAAATCCAAGTACATCGAATGTTAGAGTAAATACAGTCGGTGCAAGAAGTGTCTTTGTGAATTTTGTAAAATTTACACCAAGCTGTCAGTTATTGCTATTGTTAATGTTTTGAAACAATGCTGTTTGAGTGTCTGGCTGGAGAATGGTTGGTCTGAACTAAGATGTCTTTACAAACTCTTCTCTATCTAACTCGGTATTATCAGGTCGTTTAAGGCGTTTACATTTGAGTGCTGATTGGCTCGAGAGTAAAATGTAGCGCTTCCAGGCCCTTGTGTATTTTATTTTATTTTTTTATTTTTTTGTGTGTATGGTTGTCAGTTTAATTCTTGGTGTCTTGTTTTTCCAGTAGAATTTTGAAAGTATTAAGTCTAGGGTATTTATCCAGGTGGCAGCAGGATGAGTTGGAATAATTCAAAATATTTTTAGAAGGTATTGATGTTTTAACGATTGAAATTCTGCCTGTGATGAATAGTGGTAGGTTCATCCAACGCTCAAGGTCATCGTTTATTATTTTAAGTACTGGAGTGAAGCTGAGCCCAACCAGCTCTGACAGCCTGAGGGAGACATTGATGCCTAAGTACGTGATGTGACCTGTGCATAATGGGATTGGTGGTGTATGGGCTGCAATATCCCAACTGTTGCTGTACGGCAGGATAGAAGATTTATTCCAGTAAAAAGAGTAATCTGAGATTAGAAAAAAAAAAAACGATTCAGATAGCTTCGTTTGTTCGCATGTTTGCATGCCTTTGATGCGAATGTTCTGACTTGTTTGAATTTCTTAAGAACTGGGATGCATACAAGGATTGCAGGTGACATCCAAGGGCCCACAGACCATCCGTAAGGCAGAGGGAGAGAGTGTGACTTTGGGATGCAGCTACACACCAAGTCCTTATGACACTGGAGAACTTGACATTGAATGGTCTGTGGTCAGTCCAGACACCACACAGAAAGATCAAATGGTAAGAAGTAATGAGAAATCACTCCAGATAATACTATAAATGCATATAGGGATAGATTTATCAGGCTTAACCAGCAGTATTTATAAGTTTTGCTGTTAAATGCTCTTTTTAAATGTTTGGAAAGAGCTCTTGATGCACTGGTAATGCATCATGTTTTGGGTCTAAGGTTCCCAATTATATTTGAAAATATGTTCTTTGGTACAGATTGTGCCAATAAAAGATTCTACAGTTTAAAATGTTGCAGTGTTTACTCATTATTCATTAATTCTTTGAGATGTTATTCATTCATGTTGAAGCTGAGTCATGCCTGTATTTTTGTATCTCCATCTGACCTGCTGTGGCACTCACTAAAAAGACTGTAAGCTGGGCGAGCCCTTAATTGAAATCAGTTGAATGCTGCCTCCATTTTTCCACAAAATTCTGAACAGGATTCGCTGCTCCTGTTACGGCTCTCCACAGCAGATCATCCGTTTGCATCTTTTCCTGTCCTCTGAGTCTTTCTCTGTCTTGCCAACCACCTGCAAATCCTCTCTCATCACATCCATAAACTTCCTCTTTGGCCTTTGTCTTTTCATCTTACCTGACAGCTACCCTGTTCAACATGCTTATCCCAGTATAGCAGGTCTTGCTCTTCTTCACATTTCCAGACCAGCTCAATCTCGCCTTTCTTACTCAGTCCCACATCTGTCCATCTGACCTGAGCTGTTCCTCTGATATACTCACTCAGTTCCAATGCTGTCACCATCTCCGAGCTGGGCTAACTACCATCTTGTACACCTTCCATTTCCCCATCCACCCCACCCTGCATGCACTCCTAATGAGGTGGCAAAAAAAAAACACTTCACAAAACTATCTATTCAGATTTCACATCTTCCTTTTTCTATTCTTAACCTGGTATGATGTACTTGTGCCCCAAGCCTCTAAGTCTAAACTAATATTCAGTCAAGGAAACTGGAGAGTAGATGAACTCTCATCACCTTCTAATTTCACAGGAATTAGTTGTTTATCCCATTTGCCTTTTAAATTAAACAAGTCATTAGTGTTCGAGGCTTGGGAGGATGTTTTTTTCCCCCTCATCTCTCCACTCATGTGGTAGGGATTTTACCAGAGCCGATACAATGATTGACCAAAGCTACTATGTGCTGCTTTATACGTATGTTCCGATATTAAAAAACACTGTAAAATATTGGTTCAAGTCCAAATTGAATGTGATATATTGTAGTTTTACACATAAAACAGTACAGTCTTTACTCGCTCCTTATTGTAAATGAGTCAGAATATTTAAAGTAGACCTATTTATGCTCATTTCCAGCTCCATGTCGTTATTTTTGTACTCTACTAGGGTGGTTTTGCATAATTCACAGTTCAAAATGATCATCATTTATATTATACTGGGCTTTGGTACAGATTTTCAGTTCTGGCTAAAAAAAAAACAAAAAACAGTTTTAGCGCCTCTCTCTTAAAGGCCACTAGTTCTTTGAGCCAGCTTTCTTCTGATTGGCTAACAAAGGTTTGAACAGCTGGCAGGTGGGGCTGCATCCAGAGCTGTGTGACTGAGATGACCGTAATGAGGGATATCCACTCAGAGCCAAGGGTAGAAAAAATGTGGAGCACGTGAAGCCTGAGTTTTGGCTTATAGAGGTTACCTGTACACTTTGGCCACGTTTAATGTGAGCATCCACCATTGTAACAGTAGAAATGGCAGAAAATAAGGACAAGCATAATAGGTCCACCTTAAAGAACTTAAAACCAGCTAATAAACACACAGCTCTGACATCTGACATAAAAATGTATCTAGAGATGTTATGTTAATGTGTGATCAAGCTATTTTCCATTTACAAATCCAGCAAACAAGGAAAACCCCATCATCCAAATAAGATCTGTAAGCATTAATTTAGGGTTGTTTCACTTTTCTGTGTTGTGCAGATTCACTACAGATCTCCTTGATTTTGAAAAAAAAAAAAAACTTTACTTACTAACTATTCATTCTGCCTTTTGGTGCTTGGCAGGTAGTATACAATGAATCTGTCTTAGCTTCTTGGTGTCTTTTTTTTTCTTCTGAAAACTGCTCCCTGCTGCTGCTAGAAATGAGAATGGTGAGACTGAGCCACAGTAAATGTGCTCTAAAAGTCAAACATTGAGCTAAAACAAATTTTAAAAGATCCTTAACCAACCACTCTCTTTAGTCATTTAATAACGTTGCATGTTTGACTTTACATTAATTCATTGCCAGTCAGCTGTTGAATAATACTTGTATTTGTCTTTATTTTTCCATCAGCTTGTATCCTATACCAGCGGCACTAAGTATTTCTATGGTAACCAGGCATTTGAAAAAGGGCTCAGCTTTGCTGCTGGTGATCCCTCGATGGGTGACGCTTCACTCTCGATCGCTCTGCTGTCACCTGCTCACAGTGCTACCTATCAATGTAAAGTGAAGAAGGCACCTGGAGTGGACATGCACAAGATGTCACTGGTGGTAATGGGTAAGACCAGGCTTTAGGCTGCATCTTGAGGTTAACCTAGATGTCAGCTAGCTTCCTTATTTATGTCCATCACCCTTCCAACCAGCAGTATTGTTGGTGTTTTAGTACTATAGGAGGCACCTGTTCTAAAGAAGTTAACCTTGTCTTGTCACGTGAGAATGTACATTAAACCTGCTTTTATCAGACCTCTAAAATGGCTTCCATACGCTATATTCCTTAATGGTTTATGTGGTCAGTTATTTAAAAGGTTACATGGCTGTCAGTGAGAATTAATACAATGGGTTTCTCAGTCATCTGTTACAAATGGCTTCTACTAATCAGTTTTTGGTCTGTGTAAGAAAAATTCTCTATCTGATGAGAAATTGGCTCCCAAATTTGCGTTAAATTGGCCAGTTTTCTCTAACGCTTAAACCATTTAATCAGAAATACAGTTTCCCTGCTAATGTTAGAAGATATATTTTACTCCTTTTGATAACATATTACAAAACACGTCACTTAGAACTTTTTAGAATTTTTTTTTTTTTTTTTTACGGTGTCCCATAATTAATTGTCAGAGAGTCAATATTTGCATGATTGAATTGAACAATCTGAACTGAAGGTTCACTTACTAGCTGTGTCTGGACATCAGTCTTCATCAGAAGATGCAGTTTGCTGCGAACAGAGGTGGGTGTGTTCGCAATTTTACAAATGGAAATGAATGAGCTAAAGGAAGATGGCTTTGTCTAAAACTAATGACACTTCACTAAGAGCCATTTGTCAGTGTACTGAATCTTAAAGTTTGCCAGCTGGGTAAAGGAACTCACTTAGTCAATCTCATCTATTTTGAAGACTGTGAGCAGTAACTGGGGTGGAGGGCAGTCACCTCGCTGCCAGATTTATTTCAAGGTTGAATACAGTATTAAATAATGTGTTTCATGGAGGAAATAATTGATGTAGTTTTAAAAACGTTTTCAGAAGTCCTATGGAACCCAAATCAAATAGGATAAAATGCAGTTTCAGTGAGGATATACAACATATAGTACAACTGTAGTTATAAATGGTTCCCAAAACGAACAAAGTTTGCAAGACATCGCATTGCTTTGTCTAAATCTTAGACGAAGAAAATGACAAACATTGTTTCACAGCGATGTTTCAATTTAATAAAACTTTGCTTCAAAAGTACCTGAACAGCCTTTATCTGTCGCAGCCTGTGTTATTTCTCCAACATTTCCAAGCAGCATTTAAGTGTTCTGTTAAAATTCCAGATAAAATCACCTCCCTCTTCAATGAAACGCACACATTGTTAAATAAATATCCATAAGGCACTCTTACATGTCAGCAGATAACCCATAGCTATTTTCCTGCTGCCAGCAACAAAGGCAGTCCTGAGAGCAACAATTCATTTTATAGATTAGGTTCTTTGTATGATCGTGGATAGCATGAGTGGTTTAGAAAATATCCTGAGAAATTGGTGGATAGATTTCTTTGTAATTCTTCTTTTAGTATGTAAATTGTTGGGAGCATACTTAAATGTGTAAAATGGTCAGAGTATTGTGTAACGTTATCAGTCTTACCCTAATGAGTAGCAATTTCAACCCTTTCACATCTTCTCAGAACAAGACAGCACTGGTGTCTATTGTTCAGCCTTTCCATCATTACCCATCAAGCTTTAACTCCATATAGATTTTATCTTCAAACATCCATTTGTGTGCCAGGGACACATGTTGTTGTTGTTTTTTTTTGTTTTGTTTTTTTGGCAATTCATACATTTTATAGGATATTTGGGTTTAAAAAACAAAAAGCTTCATATTGTTGGTAACATCCCTGTCTATATGATTTGAATCTATGTGGTAAAAGTCAGAATCAAAAAGGTTGCTCCCTTTTCATCCTAAAGCTAAAAAGCTGTGCTGCACGTTTTTTTTTTTTTTTTCTTTGAAGAAATGGAATGGAAATGGCAATGGAAAATTATCCATTTGTTGTATGATTTCAGTGAAGCCATCAGTACCTAAGTGCTGGGTGGAGGGAGGGGAGCTGATTGGCAATCCTGTGTCTCTGCACTGCGAGTCTGCAAAAGGCTCCATTCCCTTAAAATACACATGGAGGAGAGAAAGAGCTGGCCCCATCCCTGCTGGAGCCACACAGAGTAAGTCTGACCTCTGCTGATGTCATAATGATACTGCACATCAAAGAGAATATGTGTGTGAGTCTGTGTGTGTGTGTTTTGGGGCTTGGGACTGAGGCACTGTATTTGAAAATGTGTGAGCAAACCTCAATGAAAATCGTTTTCTTTGTTAATGTCCATTATGTGCTAACTTTTCCAACTTTTCTTTCAGAAAAGGGACTTCATCAGTGTTTATGCTGATTGCTTACAGGGTGAAACATCTGGGTGGCAATATGATAAAGAAATAATGGCCTTGTAGTTTACTGAAAGCAAGGCTGCTGTAGTTGTGGCGTTTGATTTGCATTTCTCCCCATTCGTTTTCGCTCTTTAGAACAAGAAACATTTCCTGAGTTCTTCTTAACATTTTTGCTGCAAACTGCATTGATCAGTGTCTTATATAAGCAGGAAACAACAAACAAACTCCAGGCGCATGCATACGTAATGAAAATCTGTGTTTGCTCATCATCTCCAAAACTGCATACCAATGACCTTCATGGTTTTCCATGTAGAGATGCCAGTTTTATCAATTTTCATTTGGGCACCTTGTAATGCATGTGCAGTACGCATTGCTTGAGTTAATCTGTGTTTGTGGGCACATGCATATTCTCTCAGACAGTGTGACCGGAGAGCTGAAAATCAGCAACCACTCGCAGAGCTTTGCAGGAATCTACCTTTGTGAAGTGAACAATGCTGTTGGAGTAGAAAGCTGCAGGCTCAACCTGAAAGCCAGCAAATGTAAGAAAGCACACTCACACAGAATGCTCCTTATCACATGCATGACGGATGACGCATTGCTGTACTTTTCTCACACTGTAAAAGAGTTCAGCCGTGATGCTTAGCGACATTAGTGCATCGTTCTTTTTATGCTGTCTAACGATGACGGGAGAAGGACACATTCACATTTATTCAAGAAACGTTTTTGTCCTTCTACATTTCATCACTAACTTTTTGGTGTTGAATCACAAATTCGCACAAGCTCAAAGCTAGAATAATTCTGCTGCCCGTAGGTCTACAGACCCTGTTGGCTTTCTATGATGTAAACGAAACGAGGCAAAGGCAGCGACAAAAGATAAGTGGTCTAATTAAATATAAGTAGAAGCACTATTCAAATTTTAAAGGAGATACCTTAAATGAGGGCAGTCTCTGTACAGTAATACATCTAAACAAGACAGAAATGAGAGGTATAGCAGAGCAGTCTCACAGGGAATGAATCTGTTGACAGTGAGAGCACCAGTGGGAAGTACAGTCTGTGATACAGCCTGCCAATGCAGATGAGATCATCATTTAGTTTTAGACTCACACAACCATCTGCATTCTTTGGATCCATAAAATGAATTTCTCTTTGTGCCTTATGATCTTTGGAGCAGGCCCCAATACATCTTGTCAGGTCCATACTGCCTTGAATAAGTGCTCAGATGTGAAGCTTCAAGCAGTGAATCATTCATAATTATTCATATTCATTTCAAGTGCAGGTTTCTGTCCTACACAAGAGATGACAACCCTGAGACTCGTGGCCCTCAACCAAGGATTTGCAGCATAATTAACAGCATATTATAGAATAAAAACAGGTAGAAACAGCACAAGATGAGCATATCGATCCTTAACTGCCTATAAACAAGAAACGTATTGGGGAAAAATTATATGTTCATACAACTCTTGTGCATCTTAGTTTCAGGAAAACCTATATATAGTTTCCTTTGGATTAAACTAATCTAGTCAGCTGTTGGCAGTGTTAACATAATTTTTGATAAATACAACAAATACTACAAAGTTGAGACCACAAGGGAAGATTTTTCTATTATTTGCTAGTTTCAAGTTTAATAGAAAATGTTTCATTACAAAATGATACACTTAACAATTTGATTAAAAAAAAAAAACAGCAACAAAAAAAAAAAACACGAATGAGTGAAATTTGCTTTAATGACAGCAAAACTCAAGTTGCATGACCTCCACAGGTTTGTGCAAATTCTGATAGGCGTGATCTGACAACGTTACAAAGAGTCATAAAGAAAAGATATGATATGGCTTTGAGGTGTGTTTGGGCCCATTGTTCTGCTGCAGTATGGATCCTTCTCCACAAAAAAGTGCCAACCAGAGGGTGAAGCATGCCATGTAGCATGTCTCTAAGAAAGTGATACTTCTCCTTGGTCAGGGTGAAAGTAAAAGACCCTACACCCCAATAATGTTTCACTACGTGACTTTAATTCAGTGCAGTATCATTTCACATACATTTATGCTACGTCTACAAATCTCTATCATCCACTGTAAAATCTGGACATGTTTCTCCTCTTGAGAGATGGACTGCTACTTAATGTATCGATCTTGTGATGGTGTCCTTCCTTTCGGTGTGCCTGAGCATGCTTTGAATACAACTGTTGCACTTCTGCAAAAGATTTTTGAGTACCATGCACTGCCACCTTGGAAACCTTCAGTCTGGCCCTTATTTGACACAGAGAAAGCCCTTCTGTGTTTAGAATAATAATCAGACTTCTGATACTTAGCTATGCTAAGATACTACTGCAGTTACACTTAGTCAGCAATGCTTTGCTGCAATACTTAAGGGATTGCCATGTTTCTAACAGGTGAGCAACTTGAACTGATGAGTATATCAGGTAAATCAGCCAAGCACTTTGCATGTGTAACTGTGCAAATGAGAGACGTGCTAGAAAGCATTTTGTTAGAGCCAAGAAGAAAATTTGGAATTCATAAGCCATTTTCAAGTACAGATAGATAGACACAAACAGAGAACCAGGTCTGTAAGTATTTGGACAATGGCAGAATTCTGCCTCTGTACACCACCACAGTGGATTTCAAATCAGTCAAGATGTGATTGAAGTGCAGACTTTCAGCTTGAATCCAAGGGGTTTAACAAAAGTATAGCATTACCTTTTGTTTTTTGGATTTCATGAAAAGTCAACTAGAAAGCAAATAGAAAAATAAATAGAAAGCAATTCAGCCTATAATGAGCAGTGTGGGGAAAAAAGACAAAAAACAAAAACAAGAATGTTACGAATCTCTATTCATAAGAACATTACAGTAATGGATTCTTCACAGTTTGTTGTTTTCTCCCACAGAACTTCGGAGCGAATAATTTCATGGTTTTCATACTTATTTCACAGCTCCAAACAGAGCTGCTGTGATAGTTGGCACCACTGTGGGTTCTCTGCTCCTCATCTTTGTTTTCCTGGTCTTCATCGTGCTTCTTTACTGGAAGTTGAGCAGCAGACATGGCTATGAGAAGGAGTTCTCCAATGACATCAGGTACAGTTCAGCTCCAGCAGATACAGCAGGACATTTTAAGGCGGTGATGGGTAGATAACTTACTTTACTAAATTTTGGCTTCTGTCAGTGCTGAATTTTGTCAGCACGGTGTGAACGTTTGGATAGAACATTGTGTGAGCTTGCACAGTTTTTTTTTTATTTTAATCATCAAATACATGACACCAACAGCTGAGCTTTAAAAGGCAGAGAGGCAATTAAACTGTAAGATATAAAACAACACACATCAAAGCCATTCAGATAAGAATAGAATATCAATCCCAGACTTCAATTAAAAGCAAACAAGAGGCATGCAAATAGAAAAAAAAATACGGGGGAAAAATAAGTTTCACGACACCACGAGCTAACATATGTCTCCACCATAAGGGCTCTTTTAAATGTTATGATTCAATTCCTGTTCTCCACATTTATCAATACTTTTATATGCAGATCCTTTTTTTAAATGAAGGTTTTATATGATGAGTTTTATTCAGGTATATATGCTATATATGCTGACCTTATTGCTGCTTAGAACATACAGAATGGCAGTGGATACCTTTGGAGCATTTTCCTCCACACCTCACCGTTAAAAATAGCGTTACTTATTCCTTTGTGATTTTGGATTTGTTGTTTAGTAGCTTAGGGGACTACATGTTCAGTTTTGTTGTGCATCCTTTTGTGATTATAAATCAGTGAGCCTTTGAAAGGGACATCAGAATTCCTCTTTATGACATTGAGAAGGCCTATTCAAGTACAAGGTCATATAATTTTAAATTCCTCTTTCACTACATAAAATTGAACAATTGAATATGGAACATAGCTGGATTTTTAAAGCAAAAGCTTTGAATATAATGGATGATTAATAGATAGGAACACTGACTTCTGCAGCCGCGTTATAGCTTAGTGCAAAGACTAGAACCAAAGATTTAATGCCATTTATTGCCATTACACAAACATAAACAAGACATTCAACTCCTTTTTATGGTCTGGCATAAAAAGGAGTTGTAACTATAGAAAGAAAAAGAATGAATACATGAATTGGTTTGTTATAGCAGTGAGCATTGGTGTATGTAATGTTTAAATCCCCAATAAATAGACTCTAAACGCAACTGGTCTGTAACCATACAGACAGTTTATTGGGCAATAGAAAAATCAGGCATGGTCCTATAGATGTGTTGTGACAGCTTCTTTTTCTGTTGTTGTTGTGTTTGAGACAGGCAGCCCAGTTTGCCTCCAGCCCTGTGAACACTAGCTTTCTGGGAATTTCTGGCATGTGAATGCTTTCTAAGACAAAATGCATTATCCCTTCCTGCATCTAACCAGCTGACTTTGTTTGTAACCTAAACAAAGACAGAAAAATAAAATAAGAAAAATAAAACAAAAATAATACATCAACCCATATGTTATTTTAGATATCACCTCAAAACAGGTGATATTTTTTAGGTAATATACACCACCATTGCCACGATCTTGTATTGATGATGTGAGAGTCAAACTGCTAAATTCTTCTTCAGCACATCCCAATGATTGCCAGTGGGGTTAAGGTCTAGCCTCTCTGAAATCCATGTGTGAAAATCATGTCTCATGCTCCCGGAACCACTCTTTCACAATTTGAGCCCAATGAATCCTGGCATTTTCATCTTGAATATGCCCATGCCATCAGGGAAGGAAAAAAATCCACTGATGGGAAAAACCTGATCATTCATTATATTCAGATAGTTAGCTGACCTCATTTTTTGAGCACATAACATTGCTGAACCTAGACTCCAATCCAATGAAAGCCTCTTATTTATTTACTTAGTCACCAGGTGGTGACTTTTTTGGTTGGGCAATGTATAAAACAAACTACAACTGGACCTATAACTGTGTTTCATGGGTGACCGTCCTGTGTTTGACCCATTTTTGCACAACCTGCTGGATCTGTTTACTTTTCTTGCTCTTATCTTACCTGATAGCCTAAAGGCTAGTGTCAGTCAGTGCTACCTCCTAATATAACATTTCACTGGGTCAAAAAGATCCTTTAGTAAGACCTAGCTATTTTCTGTATGGCACAGAAGTAAGTTTTAGCAACTTGCAAAAACTGAGGCTATATAGCACACTAGTAGCTAACACATTTAAGGATAAAAATGAATACATCAAAGTGAAATTAAATGTATCCCAGACATACTGACACAAACATGCAGAGAACAGAGTTTTTATGTTATAATTATCTTTTTTTTTTTCAGTTTTGCATAGTTGTCCGAGATACGCTTGCTGAGATATTTCACCAGTTTTCCAAACTAAATTTAGTTTTTTCAAGATGTTGAAGGCTGTTCTTGTATTCACTGCCTACAGCATTTCAGTGGGATTCAAATCTGGACTCTGACCTGGCCATTCCATAACCCTCCATTTCTTCTTTTTAAGTCATTCCTTGGTGGATATTTTTTTAGTGTGTTTTGGAATGTAATCCTAAGGTCCAACTCCAGCTTTTGGACAGATGGCCTCACATCATCTTTAAGCAGTCTTTGATGATGCAGGATTCATGGTTGAATCAATGACTGCAAGCTGTCCAGTCCCTGAGGCAACAAAGCAACTCTAAGTCATAACACCAGCATGCTTCACAGTTGGTATATGGTTCCTCTCCTGAAAAGCTGCCTTTGGTCTGCGTCAAACATGTCTACTGTTTAAAATACTTTGGAGATATTTTTAAATCCTTTAAAAGACTCATAGGCAATGTTTTTACTCTAAGGCCTTAGAGAGCTCTTTAGATCTTGTCACGATGACACCACATACCTCAACACCAGGTTTAAATAAGACAGGTAACTCCCTTATAAAGCATTTGCTTTTCAAATACATCAAACATGTATAGGATGTATGTATTTTTTTTTTTTCACAATTACCTGTGTAATTTCTGCTCAATTTGCTTGTTTTGGGTTTTTTGGGGGGGGTTAAGAACTTTGGCAATGTTCAGAAAAGGCTGTGGTGTTTTAATCATCACTTCTGGTAGACCAGACAAGGGACAGTTTTCAGCAGTACACCCTATTAGAAATAAGGACATATACAAGTTATAAAAGTTTAAATCTAAATCTTGTTTGGGTCAGCGCGGTGGTCAGCACTGTTGCTTCACAGCAAGAAGGTCCTGCGTTTGAATCCACCATCTGGCCAGGGCCTTTCTGTGTGGAGTTTGCATGTTCTCCCCGTGTCTGCGTGGGTTCTTTCTCGGTACTCCGGGTTCCTCCCACAGTCCAAAGACATGCAGTTAGTGGGATTAGGTTAATTGGTGATTCTAAATTGGCTGTAGGTGTGAATGTTAGTGTGAATGGTTGACTGTCTCTCTATGTTAGCCCTTCAACAGACTGGCGACCTGTCCAGGGTGTACCCCGCCTCTCGCCCTATGGCAGCTGGGATAGGTTCCAGCCCCCACCCGTGACCCTGAATAGGATGAGAGGAAGAAGATGGATGGATGGATCTTGTTTGTTGCTGCTACATCTAATTCTTCCCATTAGTTTAAAATGATAAAAGACTAATTTAATTGTTGTTTTGATGTAGAGTCTGTATTGTTTTTTAACTAGACTTCTGCAGGTTATCCTTTTTTAGCTTCATCATTTTGTAATAAAAATATTTTCACAGTTTAAAAATCCCAGAATCCACATGTGAGAAAATCCAGTTTGCTCATTTCTAGGTTATTATTTTTAGTGGACTTTTCTCTCCTCCCCCTGGAACAGTGCAGACTTTGTAACTAGTTGAAAAGGGCATGTGGGACACCAAGTGCAGTGCTGCTCTAGGGGCAATGTTCTGCAGCTGACCTCATGTTCTGACATCTCTGAAAGGATTTCTCCTTTTGCAAATAAACATTGTCTCACAAAAAAAATGTTGGAGTTGTGGTTCATATGCAGTTGAAAACAGCCCACATGCTTTCAAAGTAGACATTGAAACGAGAGCAGTGTCAGTGTGGGAGGACAGTGTTGTGCACAGGAGACAGAGAAGCACTTCAAGCCACAATGCTGATATGGATTTCTCCATATCTGTGACATACAGAGGTTCAACACTTTTCACATGAACAAATCACCATAGAGAAATTCTAATAGATGGGAAATGGCAAAGCTGTAATAATTTGAGTGATGACAACAGTAGCTAATGTCAAATCCATCGGGTACTAGAGTTTTCTCTGTAAAAAGTAAAGAAAGCAGCTTGAAAAGTTCAGATTAGTCACAGGAAGTATCAATTAAAATAGTGACTAAACTCTCTATCATGGCCAAAACATTGATGTAGGATTTTACAATGAGTCAAACCACCGGCTGTGCTGCTGCTGGACAAATAATTCTGAGTACAGTGATACTATCACAAAGGATAAAACTGATAGATTGAACAGGTTGATTTGAACTTGAAAGTAAACAGTTGCTTATTTACACATCAAGCAAATATTAAGCAACATTATCATGCATTTGGAGAACCTGATAAATGCATCAATCCATCCATCCATCCATCCGCAGGGGGGCTGAAGACTATCCAAGCTGACACAGTCATTTGATCCAGGATTAACATAAATAGTCTTTATTTAGCAGGTTCAGTGTGTAAAATAGTGTGAAAAATATTCATTACAGCAGCTATAAAGAAATAATTTTAAAAGAACAAACCATAGGGATAAGGCAAAAAAACCCCAAAATGTTTTAAATCTACATTATTATGCCAGTGAGAATGAAAAATGAATAAAAACACAGGGGAAAACAATCAGTATGAAGCCATTAATGACTTTCAGCTAATTTTGTATGCATGTTAACAGTTTTCAAATCAGCCTTTATGTAAAAGATGAGAGAAATGGCTTCAATGGCAGAACAAAGTAAGTGTGGGAATACCTTGGAAATTAGATACTAATTACAGTTTAATTAACCTTAAAATATTTGGTTAGTACACATTCTAGTTCAGGGCAGTTCTGTCTTATTGCAGGCTAACAGAAACACACCCAAGAGCCATTGCCTTAAAGACCAGTGGTCTTATTTTCCACTCCAGCTAAACAAAAGCAAATTTATTCCCTTTACCTGCAAAAACATGAGTCCTTGGCCGGCACAGGAGAAGAAAATGCTAAAGTCGATCGGTGTGCGGGTGTTTTTGTCTTTGACAGAGGAGCAGATTCCAGCTGGTATTGCAAAGTTACATAAATGCAGAATGCAAAGTAGCTTGAAAGCTTGAAAGTTGGCAGTGTTGACGAGGAGAGATTGTATACTTCTGCATCCTTCTTGCCAGTGTTTGCTGGTTGAAACCACCACCAGAGTGAATATTATGCTTTAGTTGAAGAGAAAGGTAAAGCAAGGTCTACTGTGAAAGTGGGCACCCCTGGGAAGAGCCACTAAATAGGCAAAAAACAACAAAGATTCCTGCTTTTACCTACAGGGTAGCATTTTTATTTTTGCTTGGTAAATACTGTATGTCCACTATGAGGAAATAAGGATACAGAACCAAAACAACATGATTGTCTGGCATTTTCCATAAAAGTAGCTTTACAGTGGTATGGTGAAAGTAAGCTGAACTAAAGCATTTAGAGTTTTTCAAGAAAAAAAGTTTTCCCCTTCTTTTCTTCCTAAATGTGATTTTATTCTTTTTATACCTTAGCATGTTTTTTTTTTTTTTAAGAATGCAAAGAAATCTCAATTTGACTGAGAATAACTGTTCACAACCTTAAAAATAAGCATAACTCAAACCACTGAGAATAATGTAGATTACACTACAGTGCACATTACTTACTAGGCTTATTATCTTGAACAAATTATGAAGAGATTAAAAAGCTAGTATTTCTGGCATTGCTTATTATATATTTTAACCCTGGTATTTAAAACTGAAATAACAGACGCTGAGCTCACCTGTGTTTCCAAAGGGGAATAAATCAATTGGATCCCGACACAAAAACTATTCAGTAATAATCCTAACTGCCCTCTTGTCCAGGGTAATACATTTGCTAAATCCCATGGCAATATCATTTTTCTGTTTTGATGAGAGAGGAGGCTTCATATGCAGCTTGGTGTTGATGTAGCTGCTAATGCACTGGAGCTGGTTACTCTGTGGCTGGATGTGCCTACTGTTGTAAAACTACTGCACTACTGTACTGAAATATGCCAATTCTGATATATTTAAAATCAAAACCTTAAAGGTTAAATACAAAAGCTGGAGAACATACTAACATAGACAAGTTAGCCTATATTTCTTTTGTTGGTCTTCCATGTTGGTTTTTGCAAACTGCTGCAGTGTTTACACTTGACATTTTATCCATTTCTTTTCAAAGCTGTTGATTTGATTTGGGCCACCTCAGAGTTAAAGCTTACATGTTAATGATGCTAGCAGTCTCCGTTAAGCTGGGCTAGAGTCCAAAGTATTCGTTGTTGTGTTGTTTTTTTGTTTGCTTGCATTGCCTGCACCATTGTTCTTCCCGCTGAGAAAAAATGATGCCTGGAAGTCTATTTGATGTGGTAGTTTTCCCCTTTGAATGTAAAACTAGTGAGAATTTGGTTGAATGGGAGCACAGTGACCCAAACAGCCAGCCAATCCTTGAAGTATAGCCAGATTTAATTCATAGAAAGCTCAGTAGTTAAAGTGGACCTATAATGCTTTTCCTTATTTTAACTAGTGTCAGCATATGTAAAAGTAATCGATGTGAGCCAAAAACCCTCAGTTTCAGACAGTTTTTTTATACTCTTAGAGCTGTTTGATGTCAACATGAGGCGGTGTTTCTAGTAGGGTCAAGGCTCTGGCTGTGAGCACAGCAGACCCACCCACCTGCTGGGAATGTTTTCCACCACACTACATAGAGGTACTTAACAAGTTTTACAGGTTAACCAAAGAACATGTTTGGTTGTGAAGGTAATCACAGTTTGCTTGTCTTTTTCTAAAGGCCAACTTTCACATCACTTAGAGGACTGTTGTCAACAGAACCAGGTATGAAGATGGCTATTTGGCAAAGGGATGTTTTATCTTTAAAGGGCACTGCTAAGGAGTTAGAACCACCAGGTGTTAGTGTATTACTGACATGCTTTGTTTGTTACCAGAGCTTTAGTGAAGAAAATAAATGTAGCTAACCTGCTCTTTACAATTACACTATCTCCAGCATGCTGTTTTTATATGTGGAAACTGGTTATAAATGACTGTGTAGGGTGATATAACGCTGTCACTCAGTGGCAGCAGAATAACATTCTGGAAAACCTCTGCTGTAGCTGGCATTTCAGGACATTTCCTACACATACACCTTTTAACACTTTTATTTAGACACTTTTATACAGCTTGTGAATGAAAACTACAGGACTGTGCAAAAGGCTTGAGTCACCCTTCATTTCTTTATATTTTGCTTAAGCGACTTAACACTGACCTGTGAATCATTCAGGCATAAAAAAGGCACCTAACTCAAGGGATGAACCACTGATGTCTACACATAACAGACAACTTGGCAAAGAACCAATTTTAAACTGTATCTTTAGGGACTTTGTTAATGGCAGCCTGTCACAAAAACACATAATTTGTTCCCATTTCTTTAGCCAAATCTACAAAAGAATGGCAGATATTACAGTTTGACAGTCATAAATTAGTATTTTTGTATCAACAGGGTGATTCCGCCTGTTGTATCTAGGCATGGTGTGCAGTGTACCCTACAAAATTTGATAAAAATGGAAAGAGGACAAAAGAACAAGTGGCGGGCTTAAAAAGACTAGTGAGTGTCTAAAACCATCTGTAAAATCTGGGGGTGAATTTCAGCCAGTGGTGTTGGAGATCGTGTCAAAATTCATGGACTTATGAACACAGAAAAGTACCGTCAGATTTTGATCCACCATCCAATGCCATCTGGAAAGCATCTGATTGACTATGGCTTCACTTTTCAGCATGACAATGATCCCAAACACACTGCCAATGCAGTAAAAACATACCTGGATAGAAAAACGCACAATGGGACACAATCAGTCATGGATTGGCCTCCCCAGAACCCGGACCACAACATTATTGAAGCAGTGTGGGATCATTTTGACAGAGAACGAATCAAAAGGCAGCCAACATCCAAAGCTTTGGAATGTCTCTCAATAAGCCTGGAGAACTGTTCTTCAAGACTGCTTAAAGAAATAATAATGCATTTGATTTATTTCTTAGCACAGGTTTCATGTAATCACTGCACCCATTTCCTACTTCCCTAGCAAAATATAAAAAAAAAAAAAAAAAAAAAAAAGGGGGGCCAAAAAAAAAAAAAAAAAAAAAATTAAAAAAATTAAAAATTTAAAAAAAAAAAAAAAATAATAATAATAATAATTTTAAATAAATAAATAATAATAGTAATAATAAATAAATAAATG
>VUQI01048519.1:31373-48817 GCA_015106735.1 Paratilapia polleni | reverse complement strand
TTAGTCTCTTTCCCCCCCCCCCCCCCCCCACCACCACCACCACCACCACCACCTCTTTCTCCCAGTTTTTCCTCACCTTCTCCTTATCTTTTCTCTATCTCTACATTATCCCATGTTTTCCGTTCCTCCTCTATCTGCATGCCTGTGTCTGTCTTGTTCTTAATCTGTTAATGCTACATTGAGTTGATGTGTGTTTACAGAGTTACATGCTGATGATGTGAAACCCTATCTAATGATTTTGATGAGTCTTGAATTCTGGAAATTTGTAGCACAACCTGTTCACTTTTACATGGAAAGAATGTTTTAATGTTTCGAGTCACCCGTTTTGTTTCATGCAAAAGATTGCTTATAAGACAAACCACATTCAAGAAAGAACAATATAACAGAGAAAGACTAAAGAAAACAAGTCCCAACTGTAGATGGGGAGAAAGCGAGACAGATGGAGACACAGACAAATATAAATCATGCAGTGCAGAACGAGTTTAATTGCTTATAATTATTAAGTCAAATGCTAGTGTCTCTTTTTTTGCTGCCTCCATACAAAAGAATAAGAAAATCCATTTAAGGGCTATGAATTGAGCTCTGAGTTAAGCTTCCCAAAAATCAATATTCAGAATGCTTGGTCAAGCTTTACCGTGTGTGTGTGTGTGGGTGTGTGTGTGGGTGGGTGGGTGTGTGGCGTGTAGACTGATTCCCTGGGCCAAAGTAGGGCAGGAGAGCCTGGCATCGACTCAGCTTCCTGCATGAGTGACCTGAGGAAACTCTGTGTGCGTGTGTGTGTCTGTGTGTGTCAGCATAGCAAGCTGCTGTCAAAGAGAGGGAGGAGCCAAATGAACGCACCGGCGAACGGGAGATAGAGAAAGAGTGGAGTGTAGTGTAGACAGAGAGAGAGTTAGCATCTGTTGTTTCTCTGGCAGCTGAGCAGCACTGGACTGATTTTACACACACACACACATTTTTTTTTTTTTCTTCACCGGGCCACACACATACTAGACACCTACATACACACACATTTGCATCTTTGCTCTCTGGCTCTCTCACGTGCTGAATCCAATGTGGAACGGGCTCTCTCTCTCTATCCCTTTCCTCTCATTCACATCTCGGGACTCTAAGCTTCAAACCCCGCTCTCACTGGCTTAGACACTGATCTGAGAGCCACTGTGCCGGCATCACATCGCAGACGTTATCTGCCAGCAGCGTGTGAGTACAGCTGAGAGGGAAAACCAATTTACTTCTTTACATCTTGCCTGTTTATGGATAACATCGTTGAGAGACTTGATGAGTGTTCGGGGTGTGATAGTAAAGCTAATAGAAGGTTGAAAAAACCTGAATGGGTAAATCTCTGATACTCTAACACTGTGTTATCCATCTAATGGCCATTGATGCGGCACTAACATGTTGGCTTCTATGTTGTCTTTGTTAACTAGGAAACTCTGATGTAAAGCATTGGTGACTTAAAACAAACAAGCTAACTTCCAGTACTTTTTGTTTTTTGCTGTACTGTGCTACTTTAGCTCTATCACTACTTTAAACAATGTCCATGATTTCAGCTCCCACTTTTCTGCATCAGCATTAGCCTTGATCTTAAAACAGAAGATGATCCGAGCTGCATCCTTTGCAGTACAGGCTTTGTCTTTGTGTTTAAGATCAGGAGTCAATAGAACAAATATCTTAGCTGCAACACAGTCTTTGTTCTATAGATCAGAAAGAAGAACAGCGGCATATCTCTGTAGCTTTACAGTAGATCTGTCTTCGTTTTTTTCTCTCCTTTCTGTTCTGTCCATTCTTTCTTCTTTTCCACCTCCTCCCCTGATTTTCTCTCTCTCTCTTGCTCTTAATCTCATGTTGTACAGATGCACTTTGTGTTTACAGTCAGTTACTGAGGATGTGAAAGTTTTCATCTGGCCTGTCAAACTGAAGGCGACAAAAGTACATATGTTAATCCATCAATTTGTGAAGGATTACAGCTGATTTCAGTCTGAATCTGAAAAAAGCCAGACTGGGGTCGCCAATGAAAAATATGTAAGATTAAAGGAATAAATGAATACATGTATCTCAGCAGAAGGTCACTTTGATTTTCCTCTTTTTATGGAAAGATCAGAGGCAGATTTTCATATGTGTGGGTTTTTTTTTTTTTTTATTATTCAAACCTGTCAATTTATTGGATATAATATTAAGCATTCAGTGCGGCAGATTAAATACTGAATGCTTGGAAGTATAAATCCATGTCAACAACAATCTATTAAGGTTCTATTTTTGTTTTGTATTGCATTTCTAGTCGTAGAAAAAAAAACGAATTGACGATCATGTTACTCATTTTGCTCGGCTTTGAGCTCTTTGAGCTTTGTTCATGTCAGTGTGTCAGACTAATGAGTGCTTTGTGGGGAAATCAGCTCAAATCTGGGTGTTTTGGGCTTTTTAAAGATGGCAAAGACGGCGAAGGAGAATCAGGAGATACTGCAGGTTCCAGATCAGTGTGTGTGTGTGTGTGTGTGTGTGTTCATGACCGTGTGTACCTAGAGTATGATTGAATTACTCAGGGTTAATTAGATTCTGTAGTCCACAGTAATGGTTCAGATACACACACACACACAGACACACACACACACAAACACACAGGGACATCCTTCAGAGGGGCTTTTTCAGGCTTATTGCCTGCAGTGTTGTCATCCATGCGTTAGCTGAGATTTTTTCTGGGAAGCTGTGTGGCACTAAGCAGAGTAGAAGACAGTCAGGAAGGATTTATTACACATATCTGCTGCTTGTTCAGCCACTCTGGTTAAAAATACTGCCTTTTACAGCAACTTGCTAAAGGTTAAAAGTATGTATCTGTGCTTTATTGCTCGAGGAAGTATATCATTGTAGAAGCCGTCATTGCACATCAGCTGAAATGTTTGTGTTTCCACTTTGTATATATTGATAAATGCTTTACTTTATAAATAAAGAGGCTGAATGACATTTTAATGGCCACTGGAAAAAAAGGGTGAGACAGTAAAGTGTTTTTGCTGCATGTAGCAGAAGGACACTAAAGCATGAGGCAGCTGTGCTGAGTGTTTGAGCAAATCAGTGCACTTTGCATCGATTGGCCAATCGGTCGGTCTTACACAATTTACTTCATGTCATTCAAGGGAGATGAGTATACAATTGTTCCCAGCAATTAAACTAAAAAATGCTGTTTGGAAATTGAGTGGTGTATTTATGGGTCTGCACAGGTTTAGAAAAAAGAAAAACTACATGCTGTGTAATTGCGTTACAGCTGCGGTGTGGAAGGGCGAGAGTGTCACTCAGTCATTTTCTGGGAAATCTGTGCCCCCCCAAATATGTCAACGTACTTTTACTTTTGACTTTCAGCATTGCGTACCCCGAGCAGATCCGTAACATTTCAGCCAAGGAGCAAATAAAAACTTAATAACTCCATGAAAACGCTGCACCAGTGATGCTGTGTCACACCACTGCTGAGCAGTTTGAACGTCACTATGTGAAATCATTGTGCATGTATAATGGGGCTCTTCAGCGCAGGCTCACCTATTTTCCACCTACGTCTAACCCTAATATGTCCCACTGCTCTCTGTGTCACTGATCTGACTCACATGAGTTTATGGTATCATTTCGCTTTGTCGCCCAAAGAAACTCACTTTCAAACATTTTTTTTGGTCTAACTTTAATTGAATGATAGTTTAAACTAAAGATATATTTAGTTGTTTGCATAAGAGGATGGAAAAAAGGAGGGAAGGAATATCCCTAGTTCCAGACCTTTGAATTGCTGCCCACATCCCACAATTGTCCTGTGTTTCATTTAGGTCTTGGGCTGCTTTCCCAGTTAGAGAAAAGATTAACTAATCTGAGTTTAGTGGGCATGATTAAGATTGCGAATATCAATTTAGTTATTCTGCTACCTAGAAACATTTCAGAAAGCTGAAATTATTCAAGAGTATGAAATGGCAATTGAAAGACAAAGTCTCTCCACTTGTCAGCCATCTTGAAGTTCGCCATTGCACCTGTTTTGCAGTTACTTTAAAGCTTTATCTTTCATTTCAGTAGTCACCAGGGTATAAAAGCTGCCAGTTTAGAATTGCCAGGCACATCTGATAAAAACTGCATAAAACGTTTGCTGACTTTTCCCCAAAATGAGTGCCATGTCTCTCTCTTTTAATGTCTCTGTTGGGACATTCACAGACAGTAGGTATGTATAAATCTGTGCTCAAACCCTGCTTACCATTTAAACAGAAATCAGAGATATGTCAGTATTTTCTTACCCGATTTGTGCACACGTGATGATGACAATCCGGCAGTTGTAGAAAATGTAGGATCACATTTAAGCATATAAGTTGCTATTTTAAGTAGCAAGTTATTCATCTTGGCCCGACAGATAAGTGGTCCTTGTCCTCTACCTGCTTCCTTCTTTTTCTTCTGGTCTCTTTTCTTTTCTAAACATTAAGTTTAGCAGAAGTCTTTCTTATCTGAGGTACTGTGTGTCTTATGGAATATAACATTCGGCGCCTCGTTTCTTGCGCCCAAGCCTCTTTTAAGAAAGTTGCGCTTGTTCTGACTTCCACTTCAAACACTATTGTTTCACTTTCTTCAGCCTTTTCTCTCTTGTTAAACATCTCTAGACAAACATATTTCCTTATATGTTTGCCCCAAAAGCGGGAGCATGGCAGTGTCCTGATTGTAAATAGCACACCTGCACCTGCCAATTTTAAATGATTCTGATTCCCTAACATCCACTCAGTGGTAAGAACAAAAATGTGCATGTGTCTTGAATCCAGCTGTGATTTTGCATGCACATTTTTGTGTGAAAAGTAAGAACATTTCATTATACATGAGGCCCTTTAAAAGGATTTTGCTAATTCCATGGACACTGTACAACGTTTCTCTTGGTGATGCCAGTCTGAGTCAAATCGAGTCCATACTCAGTTTAAAGCAGATTGTGCGGGCATGAGTGTGTAAATGTATGTGTTGGTGATGTTATTAACATGGATCGGGTCTGATGTAACAGGAGTTAATATTCAGATCAAACAGACTGTTAGATTATGGCTGTAGAGGATCTGCTGACAGCTCACTGTGTGCGTCTGCATGTCTGTGAGAGTTGTGTGTTTGTAGCAGAGTGGGGTAACTCAGCACTGAGGGAATCCTTTCTGTTCTTGAACTTGTAAAAAAAAAACAAAAAAAAAACTTTCGGCATTTATCATCATATCTCAAAGTACTTGTTGTAGTTGTCGCACTACTACGGCCATTTGTAGAAAAATGCATTTTTCCCCTGCAAATAAAAGTCTCCCATCCTTTAGGCTGTGTTTGTTCCCACTCTGCCCTTCTCTTTGATCTATCGGGCAAAGATGATTGAAGTGTAAATATCAAAAGTCACCCAGCTGCTTTTTATGTGGAGTAACATCAAATACAAAAATATCTTAAACCATATTCTGTATAAATAAATGCTTGAATATTTAGTGTCTGGGTTATTTTAAGGGGTTTATTTAAAACTAACAATGACTCAAAAAGCAGAGAGGTAAGACTTGTGATCTGAAGTCTAACAATGTTTCTCCTCTTTGTGTGTCTCTTTGTATGTAGAGTACAGTCGTTTCGAGGCAAAGATCCATGACCTGAGGGAACAGATGATGACCAGCAGTGTCAGTTCCAGCTCCACGTCACTCCGCTCCACACAGAAGCGCACACTTTACGTCAGGTACAATGCAACACACACGTGCGCGCACACACAGAGGGCAGACAGAGGTGACTGATTGTCCAGTGTTCATCAGTGTGGCACAACCATTAGAAGGTCTTATCTCAGCTGTCTACTCTACAATTTGTGTGAGGTTATCCCATCTAAAATCACAATTAAATGTGTGTGTGGCAAATACTGTCTCACACTCACGCAAACACATCCGTCAGCCTGTCACCTCTGTGAGTGTCCTTCTGTCCTCGTGTCATTCTTGTCATTGCCCCTTCCTGATTCCTCGGTTCCATCTTTAGAGCCCAGAAGCAGTTTTAGCCATGAGCCAAGTACACTTTTTGATGTCCTTTCTCCACAAGAATCACAGTCTTTGAAGTATTGATTAAAATGCCGGGTCGCTGGGTCCACACAAGTCACATTGGAGCTCTTGGAAGATCAATCACGTGGAAAGCAAAGACAGGAAAAGCAGCTCTAATGGCAGCACTAATGAGGCTTTAGGAAGACAAGCATTTTCTTTTAGGTTGCTTCAGTTAAGCTAAAACAGAAAATGCATCAGCGAATGTAGCGGAAGAGCAAATTTGTGGATGTCTATTTCACTTTTGGATTGAAAACGTGATGTTTTTTTCTCTAATGATGGCAAGAGCTGCCAAAGAGAGAGAAGGCACGATCAATCTTTGTGCATTTCAGAAGACTGCGTCACTACCCGATTAAAGACCAAGAGTGACATTATTATGAGCATTTTCCAGCTGAAATGTCATTGAATGTTGGTTTTTTTTTTTTAAAGGTGAAAATGGTCTTCTGTATATATGCTTCAGTGTCACTTAGGTTAAATCCAGCTTTTTAATAATAAACTCCAAAGACTCTGATCTCAGGATCAACAAGAAGAACCTTTTAACTGACACACAAAAGGAGAACAAAATTCATGACAAAAAGTCATTTTAAAGATTCAAACTAGGGTGATAGTTCTTATATTAATATATGTTTTCTCATGTCTTTCTTAGTGTATTAACTAACTTCTGTGAGATAATGGAGTAGGTTTGACAACAGATGCGATAAGTTGTACAAACTTGAGTTTGATGCACACTGTTCTGGTAACACCTTCATTAGATTTTTTTTTTTTTTTTTGGTAATGCTGTACAAACACCAAAACATCCTGCACCTCACTCTTTTTCATGCATGCTATATCTCTGTTGAAAAAGTATACCCCAAAATGGAGTGTATTCTAGATGAAAAGAATATCTGACTTGAGCTGTGTGCAAGTGACCTGAAAGGAAAGGGTAGGTGCAGCTGGGATGAATGTCACCTTCAATAACGCACTCTCTCCCACAAACACACACATACTGATCAGACGGAGAAAAAGAGGGTTGCGTCAGAGTCTAAACTCGGAGCTATAGGCCAAAGGTCATATTCAGCCATCGGGAAGCTGTAGACCAATAAGTCAAAAAGATTAATCTGGCTGACTGGTCATTCTGGTTTATCTGACTGAGAAGCAGGCTGATTGATCCTCTTTCTATTTTATTATAAAACCCTCTAAAAATATTTTTTTGGGTTTTATTTCATGAAAATTTGATTCCTTCCACTGAGATACTAGAGGACTCTTGGTGCTTCTGCCTCGATTCCCCCCTCATTAAAACAAACCATCCTTCTACTGAACTATATATGTAATGGCTCATTATGGGGAAACATGACATTGCAGCTGTTTGACATCATGTTTGTTAAATTTTTAAATAGTCAGCCACAGGCATGATTGTCATTAGCATAAATTAAGCGTGCACCTACTGTTTTTATTTAGTTTGGGCTAAAAGCGAAGAGGAATGTCCACTGCTCACTCGATTAAATGATGAGAAGCCTGCATTAGAATGTCTTCTACCACCAGATCGACTGTGTTATTATTCTGAAGAGTGCACCTAAATTAAATTCTGCTGTAGAAATAAACTTTTAACTATGTATGAGGGAATGGCTACCATCCATTTGGAGGATTCTATCTAAACAAAATTAGACACCAGCAAGACTGAGAGTCTGCTGCTGTGTCGCTAGTTTAATGAGGCAATACTTCGGTCAAGCAGACCTTTCTTAATGCTTAAGTCAGCATGCTAACATTTCCTAATTATCCTTGAACCCAAAGTACAGATAAGGCTGATGTCATTGCAGGCATTTAATCACAAGTCTATATAATGAATAAAGTAAAATTCTGACCTGATAATGGTGCCATAAGAAATTACATTTCATCATGACAGGCCAGAGTACAGTATAACCATGCTAATGTGACTAAAACAAATCACACTTACACTGTATAAAACTGTACAGTTATAGACTTTCTAAGGATGTTTCCATTGGTCACATAATTATCAGGACACCACCTCATCAATTCACATGCTGAGTGTGAATGACAGTGCTCCTCCAACTCTTTTCAAAATCAGGATCCTTTCAAGGTTGCATAGAATAATGCGGTAACCCCCCTCCAATAACCCACATGACACATAAATCACTGTCATGCAAGAACTTCCTATATCTGGTTACTGCCCAAAAGTGACCAATCAGACTGCAGCATGACACTGGCAGCTGATTGGTCGAGCTGAGGTTGCCGGTGCATGACAGATGTGTGTGTGTGTGTGTGTGTGTGTATGGTGCTCTGGGCTGCTGTTGTGCATACATGCGTGTACATACAGGATGTGTGTCTGCATAAATGTTGTGTGTAAGAGACGGGCTAACCTTTCATCAGAGGAAATGTCACTGAAGCAAAGTGACACACTATATGTACAGCTGTGCCTTGCATGAAAGGTGAGCGTGTGTCCTCTCCTCTATTCTCCTGTCTCTTTTCTTTCCTGCCTTATTTTACATTCACACCGTTATGATCTATTTTAAACACACCCTATGGTTCAATAGCATTGTAACTGTATATCTCACTGCGGAAAGGCTCGGCGGTTGCTGCAGAGTATATAATAACAAGATGATGTCTCATCCCCATTGAAGGTTTACGCTGTATTTTAAATGTCTGAATACTTCTTTAACTTTTTTATTGTTTTATTAATACATATGCCGTTTTTGGATATTAGGAAGTAAAAGAGAGGTTAAAAAAACAACAGAAATTATGCTTAGTCAGTTGAACCCTGGTGGTGCCCGTATACTACATAAAGATCACTTTTAATTTATAACAAAACAAAAAAAAAAAACTGTGTTGATTCTTGACTGGGTGTGCCAGTGTACAATGAAAAATTAGAATTGCCTCTGCTGTACTGAATCCTGGTGCAAGAATCAGTAAAGAAGCATTTTAGGATGCTTCAGCAAGCCCTGAAACCGAATATTGTAGTTTCAAAATTTCATAACTTTTTTTTATATTTGATGGCTTTTTTGAGGTCTGACTTGTAATGTTAGAATTGTTTTTTTCTGCTGAAGGTTGTGGGTATGGGGGTGGGTGTGTAGGGGTTATATATGTTGTAAAGCCCTGAAGCAAATGTTATTAGGCTATGCAAATAACATTCACACACTCAGGACCAATTATGTGAATACTTTTTCACGACTGCCCCAGTAACTCCCCTAGTCAGATGTTCTTATATTTTAAAGTGGATCTCTTGAGTCTTTTTTCCCCCCTTCGGGAAGAGCTTGTTTTCCTCAGATCAGTATCAGATCTGATTTTTGTGTAAAAGTCAAAAGTGTTTATGATAATCTGACAGCTGGTATCATTTTAACACCAACATACAGTATATGTTAGGGAACCAAATTAAGGTCATTAAATGTGCTGCTATAATGTCAGCTACAGGCAAGTATGATAGGCTGTTCTCTTTTAGCTCTGTCCTGCAGAATGTTAATGTCTCTTACAGACCACAACTAAAAATATATTCGGTTGAGGAGGACTGCCTTGAATGCTATATCCCTGCTGTATTTTTAATCATGTGTGGATAGGGATTTACTTGAATTGTACTGTTTTGCATTTTCACCCTGTGTTTTCACCTCTGAAATAAAGTGCACATAAGCAGTAATACTATACGAGCATTCAGTGCAAAGTTAAACTGCGAGGCTTTTTGGACAAAAGGCTGCTGGCTGTGCAAAATCCACCTCTAACACAATAAGTGTGTTTGTGTTACAGACTTATTACAGTAATTCATGTGTGTTCCCCCACTGGACTAATTCCTCAGAGGAATTCAAATTACTCTAATACTGAGAACAGGTCATTGATTCAGGGGCACAGTTGCACAATTTAGGTAGTAATCTGCTTGCTCCACAAAAACAGCATTTACATGCTATTTAATGTTTCAAATGTCCACAGGTTAACACACACAGTGCTACAATTGCAGTCTGTAAGGTGACTACACACTGTTACACACTGCAGTAATTAAATGTGTGTTCCCTCCCTCAAGTAATTAGATTTCAAAGGTTCTCATGTACGAATTAAACTGACTGTAATTGAGAGCCTATAATTGATTTAGAGTTTACATAGCTGCAGCCTTAACGCTACACACCATCCATCATTGTAACATGGTAGCTGCAAAATTAGGCGGGATGTGTTTTTTTAATTTTTTTTTATTGTAGTTTATCCTTTCTGCTTCTACTTGCTATTTATTTGTGGACTCACTAATAGAAAAGGTACTTTATGTTTAAAGTTCTTGTGCCCTTTTGTGCAGTTTAGAATATTACAGCAACATATTTAAATGTCTCACTCTACAGTAGCTACTATACCTACTATATAGACTTTATAGTCTTCTAAAATCATTTTTTATCACTATTGTAGATTGTCCTCTGATGTTTCCAAATGATTATCAATACGTGCTTATCATAAATAAAATAGTGAGTGATCAGTTTGTATACTTCCATAAGGTATCATAACCTTAAGACTTTTGGTCAGCGGACACGAGGACAGTTTAACATTAAAAGAATGTGAATCTTTATAGAATACTTACCAATAATAACATTTTAGATGACTAATGTCATGAAAATTCTTCTAGAAAATTCATAATGAACTTACCACAGTTAAAATGAGGTTAGTCCCCCGACTTACCTCAGTCAGTACTTCATGACTCCTCATGGTGGCACTTACCAAATGAATGAGGGTAATAAGAGATAACCAGCTTGCAGTGAAGAAGATGAAACTGAAAGGGGAAAATGGAATGAGAAAACTAACCAGAGAGCTAATAATTTGAACTTCCAAATTATTAAACAGTTGAATTAGTTAAATATTAAAATACGCACACACTGGCACCACAATAATAGATAATTCTTGCTTTTTGCCACTTTGTGGCAGTTTGATATCGTGATGTATCATAAATGATTGTCTTGCAATATCGAGTATCACAGCATCATGCTACCACCATTGTCGCAGGCAGCATATTGTGATATTATTGTATTGTGAGTGATGATTCTCACGCTCAGTTTAAACCAGTTTGGCGTTTCATCTGATCCGATTATCACTGTCCTCTGCTATTACCAATGGAGCAGCTTAACTAAAGCTTTTGTACCATTACAGCTAATCAGCATCACCCCAAACACTGTAGGGATCCCACCTATAAACCTTCTGTCCTGCTCATATTAGACTGCACCTGTTAAATCATGCTACAAAAATACTGATGCAGGCTGTCACATTTTAGCTTCCACCTAAATTTAAAGTGTTCAAGTCTTTCTTTTATCATCTTGATGTATCATCAATAAAACATGAAGTGGTGTGTTTTTGTGCTAATGTCAGGCTCTCTCTTGGCCTGTCTGTGCCTACCTCTCTGTCTGATTTTCTTCAGTTTCTCCTTCTCTGCCTCTGTTCTGTTTTATTGATGAAGGCAGTAGGGACTTTAGGGGATGTTGGTTATTTAAGCTCTACTTCCTTTGCACGCACACACACACACACACACACACACACACACACACACTGTGCTGGCCTACTTTCCCAGGTCTTTTCCCTCTGGATGGGTTTGGATCTCTGTGGTCACAGAGACAGACCACCACACACACACATAACATGTACAACAGACTGACACTCACACAGACAGATGTGCACAGCTTCAAACACATACACAGAGGCATGTGCTCCCAGACAATGTCATAAATTAATAATTTAAAAAATAATTAATTGTGTAGAAAAGCAGTTCTCAGCTGTTTTTTTTTTTCTCCTATTCAATCCAACACATTTCTGGCTGCATCTCTTTTTATATGTTTATAATGCGTGTCACTTTGTTAAATATGTGAATAGAAGTTTACTTTAAAACTTCAAAATAAAATGTATCTGTCAGCAACTAACCTGTCCTCCAGAAGAATGGGCTGTCACGCTGAAGTTGTGTCTAGCTAAGTGCGTCATTTGTTTTCTGTGTCTGCCTGCAGGGCCTTGTTCGACTATGATGGAAGTGCTTCGGATCTGAGCGCGCCCAATCAGGCCCTGCCCTTTCATTTCGGGGATATCCTGCATGTGAGCAGCGCTGGCGAAGAGGAGTGGTGGCCCGCCCGTCACCTCAGCCCCCCGCCCCCAAACTGCCCTGAAGTCGGGGTCATCCCCAGCCGCCGGAGGTCAGAGTTTGAAGGGTTTCAGATGGGAGTGGGTGATGATTTTATTGATTCTCAGTTTGTTAAATAAAGTAGGGGCCTGTGAATCAGCTTTAAAATCGAATTTGTCCATATGGCCTTCACATGGCATACACTCCTCTCACCTCAACATAAATCTGTGTGTTAATCATCTGAAAGATTTGTGGCTGCTGCTGGTGTTCTTGGAGCATCTCACTACCCCCACCTCCACTACAATATCCACTTGTAGGTAGGAGTCTGAGAGTCACAAATAGAAAGTCAACAGTGTTGTTTCCCACTCTCCTGACTGCAGTGAGGGTGAAAATGGGCTAGAGTCTAGATGCTAAATGTTAGCGTCCAATTAGATAATCTATTTCATGAGTTGGCCTGTTCTGTTCTCTTTTCATTCGTCATATATACATAATGCGTGACATTTTATTGGACATTAGATAAAAAATAATGAAAGAAATTTAACACTGTCACTCTTCAGTATAAATCAATAAGTTGTTAGAAACCTAAAATGTCAACCTTTAAAGTAGAAACGAAAATTGTGCCAAAAATTTTAGTATGGGGTTATCAGTGTCTCTTGATTTGAATCTTTGTTTGATACAAAGATTGAATGATAACTCTTTTACTTTGTTTATATTTTCTTTTTCTTTTTTTGTTAGTTTCAAGTTGAATTATCACTTTCAGAACTCCTTAAAATGAAGCATTGTTGACTCATATACAAATTAATGCAAGTCAGGATGAAGATGGGTATGGTCTTCCTGTTGCTTTTTCTACACTACATCAGTTTTTTTTACATTGCCACTTTTCCTAAGGAATATATGAGGGTGGAGGACTGTGCATCATGTTTTCATGACTTGCATGAGTTTTTTTTTCTTTTTTGTTTTGTGTACACATAAAAGAGAGATTTTTTTTTTTTTAAATTCGACATACTTTTAATGTGTCATCCTATTTTGAGTTAATCTGACTGAGAATGCTGTGCGCTACATACGAAGCACTGGACCAAACCCTGGATTTCGGCTCTGTGCTGTTGAAAATAAAGACAGCTTGGCAGCTGTTTCCCGAGGACAGCTTCTGCGGTTTGAGATTCATTTTCAAATTAGTTTCAGTTTTTACACTGGAGTGTCATTTTTGTGTTGACTCATATCACTGCGAGCATCATCATTATGAAGAATCTGCTGAATGTAATCCTGTGGTGGAAAATATACAAATATTCCTTCCTCCCACCTCTCATTTTCTACTTGTTTCCCCTGTGGAGGAGGTGACAGACAGATGTTGCATTTCTGAGGTGCGAGGAGGAGACGATTTAAGACAAGTCATTTTACCATCTGTGACATGGAGGGTGTCGACAACCAGGGGCACAGGGATGTGGAAAGTGATGGAGTGCAAGGAAGGGAAGTGAGGGAGTGTTAGAGAGGAAAGAAGGGATTTGAGGCAACAAGGAAGAGTAGGAGTGAGTGACAGGAGCGGATTGTCACATATGGGTTTGACGGTGAGGTATTAATAGACTGAGGTGTTAGAATAGAGGCTGGTGCATTAGGGCTACTCAAATAAGTGTGTTACAGTAAAAAAAAAAAGAAACTCCAGTAACAGAATTTAACAGTGCTGACTACTGCTTTAAAAGTAGCAAAATTATTAAAGATGTGTCTCTCTCATTTGGCTCCTCTCTCATCTCCTCCTCTCCTGTCACTCCCTTTCTCTCTTCTTTTCCATTTTCCCTCCTCTTTTCAGTCTTCTTGCATCTCCCTTTCCTCTGCTCCTTTTTTCCCCTCCTAGTCTCCCTTTCTCTCATCTGCTTCTTCTCCCCATCCTCTCCATAATTTTCCTTCTCCTCCTCTTTCTGCTCCCTCTCTCTTTATCCTTATCCTCTGATCTGAGGATCGTTTTGCAGATATAGTATAGTGTAAGTGTGCTCTTACAAAGGTGTTGCTTGGTTATTGTCTCCTTATAAAGCCTTTAAAGGTTTTCTAAGCATTCAAAGTAAAGAATAACCTCAAGTTCAACACTCCTTTAGCTGTCATTGTAATGCTTTTTTAATAATTCACTACATTGTTGCTGGTCTGTCAGTGACAGTTGTCCAGCTGTTTACAGACATCAGGAGGCTAAGGGCTGCATTACATAAGACTTTGCACAAAGACGCATCTGGCTTTTTTTTTTTATTAATTAAAAAAAGGCTTCAGCAGAGAAACAGGTCCCAGAGATTCAGCTTATTTGAAATTCTGGTGTTGGATGTGATCGCCAGCAGGAAATGGTCTTGCACAGGAAGTGACAAAGTTAAATTTAAACTCAGGAGACAAAAATGTCTCCACAGCAGGAGCAAGTGCAGCTTTTATAGGGAGGAAATGTCTTTTACACCCAAGTGTGCTCAATTATTTTGATGCTGTCTGCGTTTTTTCATTCCTTTGCATTTGTTTTAAGGTGATCACAGCCTGTTTGGATAAATCCACAAAATTCTCTCTGCTTCCTCCTTGTGCTATTTAAAAATCCCATAACCTCCTAGTGTTGCCTAAAGATATACAAACTCAAAATTCCAATAAACTGAGCTGCAAAATTGCTTTTCAAATAAAGCGATATTTTGTAATTTTGTAGCTTCATTTGCATATTTCATTTAGATCTAAAACACTTGAAACACTGGGTGCGAGGTGAAATTAGTTCTACAGTTTCAGGGTGCTAATTGAGATGATTCATCTTCTCACCGCATGCCTCCTAATGATTCCTCCTCCTGTCTTTTGTTTTACTCACAGGGCAGAAAAGAAGGAGAGGTCAAGGCTAAAGACAGTCAGAGTGACCAGGTCTCAGGACAGATCGGTGAGTATCAACCTTTGTCATAAACCCTGTAATTAAGCCCGGTTCTTATAAAGAAAAGAATCACAACTTACATTACAGTGCACTCTCCTAATAAGCCAAAGGTACTCTTAAATATAGGTACTTTATTACAGCATCCAACAGACTTTATCCTCATGAAAGTGACATAAAAATCAGGATGAACTGAACAGTTCTCTCCCATGGTGCCTGTGTACCTTTCTTTGATTGATTCATGCAGACACTAAACCACCTGTAAGATGGGAAACCTCCAAACACACTGGCTGGCTTTGCAATCTTCACTATAATCCAAGGTGGTCAACATTACTGTAAAATGTCAAAAGAAATAGTAAGTGAAGCTGAGCACTTTAGTCTGTTGCCAAAAATAACAAAAAAGTCTCTAATTTTAGCTCCTCATTTACTTACTTTTAGTTATTTTTTCGATCTCCTTTGTAACAGTAAAGTGAACGTTGTTGGTGTAATAACTGTTGTTCAGATGAAACAAAGCAGTTAATCGGTTGGTTTCTGCTGTTTTCTGACATTTTGTAAATTAGATTGTTAAGTCAAGAAAATTAGCCCCCTCCAAATTATGTTTTTTTAAATGAATAATTGAAGCTGATCACCAAGAAGACACAATCTCAGGACAAGTAGACTATACTTGTGTTGAGTATTTTATGCACAGGGTAATTGCAGAGAAAGGGTATCATTTGGAGTATAAACAATTTTATTATGCTATTATAAGGTAATTGGTGATGTTTCAACAGAGAAACACGGACAGCCTCTGTTAATTCAGCAAATGTCATCAAACATTTGCTTTTATATTCAAGAGACAACACCATCTAGTGGCTGTAACAATCGTGGTGCTTTTCCATTGGTAGCAGAGAAAGAAGTAGCATGATGTTTTTATGGTACAACAAAATACACAAAGAAAGAAGTTGGGTGTTTGGATGGATTAACAAAATTAACTACTCTTTTCAATCAACAATCAGTGGTTTCTTCAAACCACTGCAGCAATAGTTGCTTTGCAATGTTAAACTTGTAACTTTAACCTAAACTGTGATTTTATCCAAGACAAAGTGTTGTTGTCCCTGAACTTTACCAAAACCTAAAAAGAACTTTTGTTGCTTATTTTGAGCAGAATATTTTTTTTATTCTGGGAATCAAATAAAGTAGATTTTCAAAATCCAAAGCCCAGAAAAATATCCTTATTTGTCTTACACTGGCCCATTATCCATCACCACAGTTCGTCCTCTGAAACAGACCTGTCTTTTTTAAGTGTCCCACCACAGCTCTAAAAACCCACCTATCTTCTGACTGGCCACCTCTTCTATGGCTTCTGCAAAGTGGACCATGCTTCTAAGCTTTGTCTCTTCAGCCCAAGCACAGCCAGAGCTGTTTCAAGCTGTTGTCAGCTGGGTTGTTCTTTAAAACACGTTTAATAATAACATCCAAAATTCTAAGAGTACAAACAGTGCTTAACAAATTTATTAGACCACCACCCAATGTAAGGTTTATGACTTCTCAGAGAAGTGCAGTGTGCCGGCTCAAATTTGGGTATAAAAACGTGAATTCAGTTTGAAATTCTTCTCTCCTGTTCAAAATGGTAAAATGTAGAAAGCTCACTGGAAAGAAAAGAGTCCGCATTAAAGCACTTCATGATGGCGGATGGTCTTCTCATGTTTTTATGACAGGTGGTCTAATAAACTTGTTAAGCACTGTATGTTTTATATATATATATATATATATATATATATATATGTATGAGACAGACAACAAGGAAAAGCATAAGAGAGTCCCTTTAACAATAGCTGGATTTGATTGTTATTAGTTGATGAGTGTGGGCATTGTGATGATTTTATGAATTTGTATTTTAAAATCAGGCCTTTGTTAGACTAAAGGCTGCAGTACAGAAAGCCTTTGATCATTCATCATTCCCTACATGGAATGATGAACGGTGCTGTTCTTGATATTGAAATAGTTTTAGGTATTAGTTACTACGGAAAAATAACAAAAACTCTGGCATGACATTAATAATGTTTGAGTTTTTAATTAGCACTAGAATAAAAACAAATCCCTCTCAATGAAAACTTTCATTTGTATTTGATTTGTAGTTCAGTCGAAACATTACAGTGACTGACTTGGCTGTAGTTCCCGTGTTAGTGACAACCACTCCACTTGTTACTAGATAAAGAGTAGCAGGGTTAACTCTTAATTAAAAACTAACTAAAAGTACACAGATTTTCAATTTGCTATATAGATACTTGGGATCTAGAAAGTTCCAGTCTGAGTTCAGAGGCGAGGCAACAACGTGACTTTATTCACATTTCACACAGCGTGATGATGAGCGCTGACACACGGGTTTAACACAAGCTATTGATATCACTGTGTTGTCAGCTCGCTCTCAAACTCACCCTCTGTTTTCTTCGCACCTTTGTGAATCAGCACACTGCAATCAGCAGCTCTGCATGGGGAAGAGATGATAATT
>VUQI01048519.1:10387-31353 GCA_015106735.1 Paratilapia polleni | reverse complement strand
AGGTGGCCCCTCTCTTTCCTCATTAGTTGACAAAGCACACTGATTACTGGGCCTGCAAAGCACACACACGCGCACACACACACACACACACACACACACACACACACACACACACACACACACACACACACACAGTGTATCCCCTGATGCACTAAGATTGCAATTAGTCTTGCTCACTCAAACTTTGTGTGTACGGTAGCAATAGAGAGCCCACAAGCTTTCAAATAGGGCTTCTGTTGATAATAGTCAAGATAATGTTACAATCATTTTCAATATGATTATTAACTCTCTTTTTTCCTCCCTCTCCCTCTCTGTCTGCCTGTCTTTGCAGGATCAGGATGATAAAGGTAGGTATTATCTCCCTCAGCGACACCTGCTGGTCAGCACATGTAACTCCACCTCCTCTCAAACCTGAATGGCATTAAGCTGTGGTGACAGTTTGCAGTCGGAGAAGAAGGAACAGGATGCACTGAAATGTTCCACTGTGCAGTAGATTACTGTTCAAGCAGTTCATTACACAGCTGTACAATGTCTGCAGCAACCATAAGTGAAAATGTCTTCAGTACTCCAAAAAACAATTGTTCAGTATCTTAAAAACATAGTGAGCTGATGTTGGGGGATTAAAAACCATAGTCCTCCTTAAAATATACATATTAACTTTGGAACTGCTAAAACTACTCAAGTTACATTCAGTTAAATTTCTGAATGTGCTTTTGCACAGAAGAGGTGTGTGGATTTTTTCAGTTACAATAACAATGCATCAGGAAGTAACCTTTAAATGTCCAATATGAATATTTACAGCAAGCAAAACCCATTAGAATATTCATATTGCCACATGAAAAGTGATTATTCTTGATAATGAACCTCCTGTTTAGGGTGAATATTGTTTCCAACGGCTACAGCACTGATAGTTTAGTTAGGTTGTGTCCAGTCTATAAATAAGCACAGACAACCTCCCAGAGAATAAGTGCAACATAACATTAGTTCGTCTAAAATATGCATGGTAATCCCCTAATAATTTTTTTTTATCAAACTTAATTGCCCATTAAATTTCTCAAACTAAACTTTTCCATCTTCAGCATGACTCAGTTGTGAATTTGTTGCACATTGTCTGTTAACCCTCAAACAACCAAGCAGTTTAAGCAATAAAAAGGGCTCATTGGAGTCATTTATGACCCCATTATATTTTATACTGGAATACTTTTTTAAATAGCTCTATTTGTGTTTATCATACGCAGTGTTTTCTTTATCTATGACAGACATTCTGAAATTTTCAATGTTCTAATGTATTTGATGATGGTTTTCATTCATTTTTATGTTAAAAAGAGTTTAAAAAACTGAAATGTACAAACAAAATTCTATATTTAGAGTCTTTTAATCAATTTTAAAGCTTAAGGCATGTTTGAGTTAATTATACTTCGATCAAAACAAGTTACAGTGAAGTCATCACACTGTGTTTTTTCATCCTTTGTTACTTCCATGTTTCTGTTTAAAAACACAATCTACAAATTACAATAAAATCAAAGACTATAATGTTAAAAAAAGCTACATATATTTGCACAACTTTCCATTATCCTTGCCACAGCAATGGACCAATTCCTGTAAAAAACTAATCTGTCAGTGATCGCCTGCTCTTTTGATCAAATCTACAGCACTTAAGCTGAAAACGTGCCTCTGGATAAAAGCCCAACAGCTATTCTCTCAGGTGGAAAATGTCATGGTAGCAAGAGAGTGTGGTTTTGAAAATTTGAACTAAATGCTCATGTAAGGACAAGTTCATAGAAGAAGCCAGAGTTGTTGCCCCCTTACGTGGAAGCAGAGCCTCAAAGGAGCACCTCTAAACAAAGAAAAAGGCACAGATGTACTGTAGTGCTAAGAGCAAGGCCTGTACAGAAAAGTGTAACAAAGTACTAGTCCATGTTTAGTCTGCAGAATTCCAAGTAAAGGAATAAATTAATTTATACCAGCGGCCAAGAGTGGCTTTACAATAGCCTAATTTATTCTGAGAAAGTGGAAATGCATTGTTGGAGTAAACCTTAAAAATGTTCCTTTATTACACTGGAAAAAGTCCAGTTCATGGACATTTTGACTGTCTTTTTGAGGAATGGCATACTCTGCCTTAATTAAGTAGAAATCTTAAAAGAAGTGGTCACTGTTGTCTTTCTGAAACTGTTATGTTCAGGTGCTATTGTACTTTAGCCCGTGCCTGTAGGCTGTGCTCCGAATGTTACAGTGCCTAATGTACACAGATAACCACATACAGAAAATGGATGGATGGAATTACATTGTTAAAAGTGAAACTGTGCCAGTGAATGCAAGTTTGTACGTGTGTGTGTGTGTGTGTTGTATGTGTGTGTGCTGACTCTGACCTGTCTTGTCCTTCCAGAGCTGGTAACCTCTGGCACCAGCGATAGTGAGAGTAGTTCCTGTAAGTCTAGACCCTCCTCTGTCCTCTCTCTCTCTTTTTCCCCCCCTCTTTCTTACTCCTACCACTTCTCACTCTACTTCTTTACTTTGTTTTTCTGTCAAACCTCAGCCATCAGTCCATCATCTACTTGATGTAGCTGCTGGACTGTAGGTTTTTCTCTGTGTGTGCTTGTGGGGTGTGTCGTGTATACATGCACATGTGTATTGGTGTGCTGTGGTTTATTTTGGTTTTATGTGCATGTGGGTGTTCATGTGTCAGTTACCTTTCTCTGCTTCTCCAGCCTGCTTTTCCAGAGCTGTTGAAGAAGTCTGTTCCGAAAGTAGAAAAGGGTAAAACTGTGGTGTTGTCAGTTATCGGTCCTCTTAACGTGTCCTTCATTTGTGTTTGTTTAAACAGCTGGTCAGGAGGAGATCTTCCTCACCTACCAACCTGTCATGCAGCATGAAGGTCAGTGCCTAACTCTTTCTTCTCAGTTTGTCATAGTTATTCAAGCTTCATTTGTTCTGTGAACTGAACTGTGTTTTGGTCTTTGTTACATCTCATGGGGAGGAATTTGACAGTTTGACAGGCTGTTTTCAAATTGATTTGCCAAAAGTGAAAATTTTCCTTGTGTTCATTGCATTGACAGTATAAAAGATGCATGTAGCTTCCGGGTTGGAAAAATGAAGGCAATGCGGAAGTGCCTAAAAACCTGAATTCTATCTGAAGGCCACCAGATGGTAACAGCTGTGGTTGCAAAAAGGCTTTCGGCCCTATAGAAGTCTATGCAGCGTTGTGTCTTGACCTCTGTAAACACTTTAGTGCTGAGTTCATATTGAATAAATAAGTCTGAAGCTACTTTCAGCTGCTCCCTTGTTACAAGGGTTTGCTGCAGCTGGTAGCTATTCATGTATGATTTGGTAGAGTTTTACAACGGATTCCCTTCCTGACACAACCCCAAAGGGGATTTGCATCTCCAGCTGGAATCAAACCAGAGACCTTTCGCTTGCCAAGTGCACATGTTAAGCACTACACCATTGAGACACATAAATCATTAAGTCTATTTTGTAAATATTGGTGATTCTATGTTTCAAAGTCTGTCAGGCCCACTCATATTTTTTTGCAACCAAGATGGCGACAGTGGAAACACTAATCTCAAGGCTTCAAAACAGGACCTCAGAAAACAGTGGATGGCGTCACGGTAGCTACGTCCATCTTTTACAGAGTCTGGGGTTTGTTGTGTTAGTTTACGGTGCTTACCAGCAACCAGGATTTTTGAAGCACATCCTGGTCCAATGTGGAAACCTGTAAAACTTTAAACCTTTGAAATAAGTGCAGGCATGGATTTAGCTTTAAGAATCAATATATCTTATTAAAACAGAGTATTTTTGAACATCTGTAAATGTGCCTGGGGGAAGTCATTAATTGAATTTGTAAAAATTAATTACTTCAGAAAAAAAACACCCAACTGGTAATTGCAAAACCTATCTGCAGCTTGTTTAAATCCCACTGAAGCAGTGGTCGGTCAGTTATTGTTCAGTCCTGGTGGTGTTGGACAGTGGGCAATTTTTCTCAGACAGAAGATGAACTGAGGGGCAGAGTAAAGGGCCAGTATACATTTTTTTTTTAATGTGGATCACACAAAGATACTGGAGTGCAGTGGATTTTACATAATGGCACTGCTTAACTCAACTTACTCTTTATGTGGGTATCTATCTGGTTCTGTTTGTCAATTCTCAGTTAATTACACACGGCCAGTCATCGTGCTTGGACCAATGAAAGATCGGGTTAACGATGACCTCATCTCAGAGTTCCCTGACAAGTTTGGCTCCTGCGTCCCACGTGAGTTTCTTCAGTTCATGATTAATCCCTGTAAAAGTTACTGGAGCTTTGCAAACAAGCCAATTTATGACCTTAAGACATAATATGAAAACTACATATAGCTTTATATATACTTTTAATAGAATTTTTATAATCTCGATGGTAAATGGACTGGTACTTATATAGCGCTTTTCTACTCAGTTTTGTGTACTCAAAGCGCTTTAACTACATGCCACATTCACCCAGTCACACATACATTCATACAGCACTTTTATCTATACTTAAGTGCTTACTAACATTCACACACACTCACACTCCGATGAATGCATCGGGGAGAACATGGGGTTCAGTATCTTGCCCAAGGATACTTTGGCATGCAGACTAGGGGAGCCAGGGATCGAACCACTGACCTTCCGATTAGTAGACGACTCGCTCTACCTCCTGATGAAGGTTGATACTTTATTTTAGATTTTAGGTTAGAACAAAACTAAAAGACATTTTTATGGGACATTTATGATTTGTTATTCCCAGACAGGAAAATAGGAATTCAGTCTAGTTGTCATCCTATCTCCCATCCTGTTTTTGCAATTTGATCTGAATGTTTCAAGCTAAGGTGTGTACTAAGATGCTCATGAGCTGGATGCTATACATTTATACTTTTGATTTCTTTACCTCAATCTGTATAATTTCTGATCTTTAGACACAACGCGACCACGGAGAGATTACGAGGTGGACGGTAGAGATTACCACTTCATGTCCTCCAGAGAGCTCATGGAGCGAGAGATTCAGGAACACAAGTTCATTGAGGCTGGACAGTATAACAACCATCTGTATGGAACCAGCATACAGTCTGTCAGAGAGGTCGCTGACAAGGTGAGACGGAGACGCGATCAATGGAAAAGAGAGAGAGGGAATGAGAAGGAAAAATGTCTGACTCTATGTCTCTCCTACAGGGCAAACACTGCATACTGGATGTATCAGGGAATGCGATAAAGCGTCTCCAGATGGCAGGCCTCCATCCCATCGCTATCCTCATTAGACCACTCAGTGTCGACAACATTTTGTAAGTGACATAAATATTAACACCACCACCATAGCATAACTGTAGGTGTTCAGAGACTCCTTTTCTCTGAGCATCTCTCTTGCATGTCCTCTTAAAATGTAAACATTAAAGTCTTCATATGCTCCATTTTGAAGCCATTATTGATATCACAACAGCAAAGTTTCAGGTTTAACTTTGAAGACAACAAAGATGAAGGGTTATAGAAGAGTAACAAAACCTTTATGGTAGCTCAGAGGGGTTCCTATCTAAGGAGAAGGACCATGTCTTAAGGCTGAAAGTTAAACTACATTGTGGGTTTTTTTTTTTTTTATCAGCTGTAATTTCCAAGGTCAAGTAATTTAAAGGTTTAAAAATATGCTAGTCTAAATATTATAATGTCATGCAGTTTAAGTAACATACTATAACCACCTTATAAGTAGAATAAGGATCAAATGTTAAATAAACATACACTCTTTCTGTAACATGAACACAAAAGTGAGGTGTTTCCAGTAACACTCTTAAGTTAGAATTACAGCATCCTTTAAGCAATTTAAACTAGCAACCAGCAACATAAACAAAACCTATAACATTGAGTAAATTCTCTAAATGACCAGTAAATGGCAACAAAGTGTCCCAAAATACCATCCATAGGTTATACTTGACAAATATAAATTCTGAATGTTTCTGCTTTTACTGTATATCATACTGACAAAAGACCTCTCATGAAGGTCCCTATATGTGTTATTCAGTGAATTTTTATGCAATATACAATAAATCAAGTCACTTTCACACTGACAAGAACGTTGTACATATTATACATATATATTGTAAATGAGTGGAAATCCTCACAGATACTTTTTTAGTTTAAATAAATTTGAATGCTAATACAAAATCATCTGAAGTCATGCCTCATAGAGAATTTTGCTTATTTTATTCTAAAAAAATATCTTGATTTTTTTTTTTTCTTTTTGCCTGTAGCTATAGTGCTGTATTCTTGTTGACTCATCACATTATGTTGGTGCAGTTCCAGTCTAATAAAAGTCATCAAATCATTTTACCACTGCTGAACTTAACAGTGATATCAGTGAGGTTATGGAGAGGTTATTTTCATGGAAAATCTCTGTTCCTATTAAAAATAATTGTAATCTCTTCCTGCAGAGAGCTGAATAAGCGTCTCAGTGAGGAGCAGGCAAGGAAGGCCTACGACAGAGCTGTCAAACTGGAGCAGGAGTTCACAGAATACTTCACTGGTTAGTCACCTGCAAGCACACCTGTGTGTTGCACATAAAAAAGCCAGTGCTTCTTTCCGAATGACAGCAGTCAATTTTTTATTCCACCACAGCTCGGATAGTAACAATAAAAAATATGGCTGAAAAAGATGGGTTGAGCTGTAAAATTGTTGCCACAATATGAGTTGCCATCACAACGTTTCATGGCTACACCCATAAAAAAATGAAAACTATACCTTTAAATTTGGCTCGTCTCCCCTTCATGGGGATCACCTTGTGCAAATCTGGAGTGGCTGCTACTTTTAGATCACTCCACTGAAGTCCTGTTCTGGTCACTCGCATTTGTACAGGAATATTGTTGCACTGTTAATATCAGGCTATTGTTATTGTATGCATAATCAAATGCAGTAAACTGTGCTTTATTTTTAAACACTGTGAGTCTAAACTCTTCACCTGTGGGCATTGTAAACTTTGAAAAGAAAATTGTACATGTATTTAGTCATAGTAAGAGCCAGAATAATCCATCTTTTTTCAAAGGAAGAGAAGTCAGAGTCTTGAAATTCAGTTGTTGAACCTAAGATAGACAGCTTCACATAGATTTGAAATCTTTTGCATAAGACTTCAAAAATAATCTTGTGAGTATTAATCCACCAGTCTTTGAGATCAGGACAACTCCATAGCACATGTAGAATAGAAGCCTCCTGTCCCCCACACCTCCAGCAAGAGTCCATGGGCAGTAGATTCCATCTAAACTTAGCACAAAAAGTAAGCAAAATTCATTTGTGGGTTGAGCAGCAGAGTTGAGTATGTTGAGCATGAAGAACTTGCCAAATCTTCTCTGCCAATGCCAAACACCTTACCTCCAGAATTTGGGAGTGGAGAGGATGGAATGGCCTGCCTGCAGCTCTGACCTCAACCCCATTCAACACTTGTGGGATCAGCTTGGGTGTGCTGTTTGTGCCAGAGTGACCAACACAATCACACTGGCTGACTTGCAACAAATGCTGGTTGAAGAATGGGATGCCATCCTACAGCAGTGTGTGACCAAGCTGGTGACCAGCATGAGGAGGAGGTGCCAGGCTGTTGTGGCTGTGTATGGTTCTTCCATACGCTACTGAGGCCCCTGTTTCTTAAATTGTTGAATTGCCAATATGTCTTGTTTCTTCAGACTTCAATCATCCAATCCAATAAACGACAACAAACAAGAGTCAATAGGAGAATAAGCTGTTTGGCATTGGCAGAGAAATTTGGCAAGTTCTTCATGGGTGCAACCCACATACTCAACTCTGCTGCTCAACCCTCAAATGCATTTTCCTTACAAATGTGGCACCATTTAAGGCTTATGAGATTTATTGCCAAGAAGCATTGTTACAACAAAGAAATAATTGACCAAACACAAATCACAGATTTTCGGGGGGGGGGGGCAGGAAATCAGATTATTTAGTCAGAAATATTTAATCAATGTAGAAAACTGGTGTATAAAACACAATTTTCAAGGTCATGTGCAGCAAATTTATTATGTGAAAAGTGGAGCTGTACAAGAATTTAATTATAATCTTGTGATGGATAATTGTTTTGCAAAGTGGTAAAAAAGTATTTAGGTGGTGCCACCCCATGCCCCCCTCCTAGACTAGACCCTTAGATTTGAGAGTTTTTAGTATTTATCTATAACATCCAGGAGTTACAAAGCAACACTATTATACATATGGAACTGTGTTTTTGTCTCTACAAACACCTAAAGGGAATATTTGGCTCTTTAACTGCTAAATTCTCCACCGTGTTCCCCAAGTGGGAACTGCGTTCTCTGATTGTATAATGCATCTTTTAGTCATTCATTTCTTTCTCTCTCTCTTGCAGCTATTGTCCAGGGCTCTACTCTAGAGGAAGTGTACTCGCAGGTGAAGCAGATCATCGAGGAGCAGTCTGGCCCTTACATCTGGGTGCCCACCAAGGAGCGACTCTGAATAAACACACATACAACATACACACACACACACACACACACATCAGCCTCTCTGCACACTTCCCACTTGTCTAATTTTCTATTATCAGCCTGCTTCCTCTCTCTCTCTTTTTCTTATACACACATCATGACATGCGTGCACATTTACACAAGCACATAAAGCGAGATGAGGCTGGGACTATCTGGGACTGCTACTTCCTGAAGTGGGAGGAGCTCATGTCTGTCCAGCAGCCTATTGATGGATCTTCCTACAGCTCAGTTCCTTAATGTTTAAGGAGGTGGTTCAAATCAAGGCGACATGTACCATTATCTGATTTGATTTCATTATTGTTCTTCTTATTGTCGTTGTTGTTTTCATATTAATGAAGGATAATGCATTCATGTTTGGGTTTGTAATGATTATATTGTCACCAAGAGGCAGATTTTTGCACGCTGTAGCTTTAAGAGCATGTTTTTGGGACAAAATCTTGATCTCCTTTCCTGTCTGTCTGTCTCTCCTCATAGCATCACTCCTGTTTAGAGCTTCTCTTCTCTTGTCTTTTTTCCTCATATCTCAATCCTCTCCTTTCCTCTCCTCTCCTTACTATCTTACAGACTTTAGATATGAGGTGAAAGTAATTCTTTTATTTATAATATTCCCCTGCATTTTTGGCATCAAAGGCCAAAACAAAACCATCGTATAACTACTGTTTAGAGCCGTAGCAAGAAGATAATAATCATAAAAACTTTAAAGAATTTTATGACTTGATGATAACTATTGTAACGAGTAGCATTTATTGATCTCAGAACTAAATAAGATTACATTCAAATAAATAAAGTGCAGAGCACTCCATCAACTGCCTCATTATGGTGATGGAGTCCGTTTGGAGCTCTGGGCCTGTATTTGTCATACTTCTGAGAATTGTTTTTAAAAACAGCTCATAGGTCTCCACTATAAGTAGAGGTCAGATTTGTCAGGCAGCTCACTCCTACTTACTGCCAAAGAGAGTCACATGATAGAGCAGCTCTTAAGGGCAGTAATCACCAGTCAGAGACAAGGATTTAGCCTACATCTGCCCTGCTCTTCGTTGCTTTTTATCTTCAGTAGAAATGAATCATCTAGTGTACTGCATCACATAATAAACATACAAATCCTAGTTAAATACTGGGGAGTTAGCTGTTTGCACTCCTGTCTGATGAATACCAATGAGAGGAAAAGTGGAGAAAAATCTTTTAAATGTTCAAATCAGATGTAAGTAATAGGTTAAAACATTCCTGCTCTGAATATTTCAGGTAACATTTTGTTCATCCTGACCAGTTATAGCTCGTGTAAACACTCCAAAACACTAACATTTAAGAGCATTGTAAGTCAGATTCACCTGATAAATAGTTCCAGGATGTGAGCAAAAATAAAAGTAAAGGATTTTTTTTTTAAAAATTATTTTCTCTTAAGTCCCAAAATTGTATTCAACAGCTCAATAAATACAGGCCCAGATCCTCTCTTTAAGAAACTTGAGTCTGTTTCGTTGAAGCCTTCATCCCACAAGGGCTTCTCTGCCTTTCCTTCCACCTCCACTTCCTCCTCTCTGTCTCATGCCTTCATGTCTCCTCCTCTCCACAGTGTGACATTAGTTACGCACTCCGACATTAAACAGTGTATCTTCTACTTCATCATCACTATCATCACGATCATAATCAGCACTCTTACAGCTGTCCTTCTTCTTGTAGTTGCACTAATGAGGGCTGGTTTGTTAAAAGCATCTTACCCTTCCAGTGTTTCTGGTCTTTGGACACGATGACATGACGCACTCACTTTTCTTTCAGCGATTATTTGGTCGGTTGGAACAGTTTTTGGTAAAAACGTTTTTGAAGTTATATAAATTTGCCATGCTGCTGAGTGTTTCAGGACATCAAGTGTACTCCTCTGGAGAAACTTACTGTCCGGATTAACTAATCCACTGCATTTTTTTTGTTGTTGTTGTTTTTGTTTTTTCCTGCTGGATTTATAACTTTAAGCCTTCAGTCCCACAGCGCATAAAAGACTCTTGACACTTGCGCATGTGTGACCTCAGCACTCCATCCATAATTATCAGGTTAAGGGTTATATCTTCTAATGCGTTTTCATTATTTCACAGATGTCTACTTTATGCATAGAAAGATGAAATGTTTGGCCTGAGGCTGAACCAGCTTTTCAGTCATTTAAGAAGGCCACACAGCATGAATAGCACACAGTACATGTAACCTATCAATGCCAACTCTGTCGGTCATGTGACGCTCGCTTTGTATGTCTGTTAGCTGTAGTGGGCTTTGCTGCTCCTCACAGACACATAGATAAGCTAACTACGTCACAGTGCATACTAAAGTGTACTTGTGCTGAAGACTATAATGAAAAGGAAAAAAAATATCCTCACAGTGTTGTAGTGTACTGTATATCTCTTTATTTTTCAGCACCACAGTTGCTTTACTGTCGGACCAGTTAACACATTGTGTTTAAACGTTTTAGTGGCCTGAATAGCGATGTGGAGCAATGCCTTACCAGTGGGTCAAAGCTGTGTTTGTGCAACACAAAGACACCCCCAACAGTGAAGCAGTTCACATCTTGAAGATGAATCCACATTGCACCTGCAATGTCTGTCACATGACTGCAAAGAAATTATTTACACTTTGGATTAGCCTCACAAATGTTTTATCATTCAGAGTAGAACGTAGACATTTATGGGAACCCTTAAAACCCTACGTAACTGGTACAAGTGTAGTGTTTTGAACATAATGAGTGCTGAGGTCATGAACGAGACTCTCTTTTCAAATTCGAGATCCCAAGATGCTTTTGGTGACACAGCCCCCGTATGGACCTTGTCAGCCACCCACTCCCCATCTCCACCCTCAACCCCCGAGGCGACTCCTCCAAGCTGACTGGAGACCGGAGACATACAGAAAACCTGTTCTGTCAACAGAGTAGCTTTTAAATCCAAATGATGACTAGTTTTGACCGCATGTGTTTGAAAAAGCTTTAATGTTTCCTCACAGAATGTTCAGATAAACTAAATTTCCTCCAATCTGTAATCCTCACTGATTCGAGTCAATCAGTAGTGTGTTTGTGGGTTGACAGAACCGGACTCTCTGTACGACTCTGGCTGTGTGTTTAAGCCAGGGGACCATGCCACTGTATGTTAGAGTAAAGCACCGATGCAAAGAGTCTATTACAGAGATGGAACTATATCTAACATATAATATTTATCCCTGCTCTAACTGCCTATTTTGGTACAAAAAAATAATAAATAAAAGTCTTTATTGAGATTTACTGAAATCCCTCGACCACTGACCAGAGATGATTATTCTTTTTTGCATTGTGGAATGTGTATGAATGTGAATATTCTCTAATAACTGTAAATCTTAATATACATCCCTTTACTCTCACCTCTACTATGGGTTTGCAGTGGTCTCTCTGGATGTCTGATGTGACTCTCTAGACTGAGATGAGACTCCAAATATTGATGTAAATCACCCGGTTGTAAAGCACTAAAGCACAAAACAGCACAACAACAAAAAAAAAAGCACAAACAGAATTAAATTGGTTCAGAAAGAAAGACGATGTTGAAGATAATGATCTACAGCAGAGATGTACTTGGTTGAACACTCGTGTTTTGTTGGTTTTTTTTCAGATATTTAATATGCCCTATTTAGTACATATTGATAGTGAGAAAAGCATACCATGAAAGCATCATGCACTCTCAGAAATATTTGTACAGCAAAAGTCCATTTCTGTCCCTAACGGTGCAATCTACACAAATGTTTCCATCCATCCATCAATGGAGCCTGTCCCAGCTGGTATAGGGTGAGAGGCAGGGTACACTCTGGACAGTCTGCCAGTTCATCACAAGGCTAACACAGAGAGAGAGAGAGACAACCATATACTCTCACATCCATATGGTCAATTTAGAATCATCAATGAACCTAGAATGCATGTCTTTGGACTGCAGGAGCAAAATGTACAAAGAGAGAGGACATGCAAACTCCATATAGAAGGGCCCCAGAACTAACCAGTGCACCACTGTGCTGCCCACAAATATACCCTCTAGGGCTAACTAGTAGGACTAGGACCTCAAAGTAATGCGTATGTGTAACTTTTCGAGGGCCAAAAATATACATATACGGTGCTTAACAAATTTATTAGACCACCTGTCATAAAAACGAGACAGACCATCCAGCATCACGAAGTGCTTTAATGTGGACTTTTTCCTTTTCAGCTTTTGACGTTTTACCATTTTGAACAGAAGTGAAGAATTTCAACCTGAATTCACGTTTTTATACCCAAATTTGAGCCGGCACACTGCACTTCTCTGAGAAGGCAGAAATGAATCAAGCATAACACTAAAACAAATTTTTCTGTTGAGGATTGCAAGTAAATAACTGTAATTTGGCATCTTAATCAAAAAATAATAATGTGCTTTTTTTGTAAAAACAGTAAATTTGAAAATTCATGAATAACAACAATAATTATATTTTAGCATTAAAAATATTTTGATTAAAGAGCTTGAACATACTGGTGGATTAACCATTACAGAAACATAAAAAATGATTTTGGTAATTACCAATACTGTTCATTTAGGGCAGCTGTGGCATAAACCTTACATTGGGTGGTGGTCTAATAAATTTGTTAAGCACTGTATGTTTGCAAGCAGTAAATGTATCACGGTTTAGGAATCAAGAGAGACAACCGAAAGGTGGGACACAAAGGCAGATGAAGTAAAGAAAAGGGAGAGTAGAAAAACACTATACAAATAACAGTTAATTTCCAAGTCAGTTAGTAATTAAAAAATAAAATAATTTGTACCAAATTTTGCGTCTTCCCTATAAGGGTACAACAGCAGTACCTCAGAGGGTACCTCTCCAGTGACTAGCTGTTGTACCTCTAAAGATACAAACAGGTACTTTTTTTCCCCTCTAACGATTAGATTTTAATCAAAATTATAACAGAAGGGGAGATTGTGACCATATTTCACATTTGGTCGGATGCCCATGATTTAGAATTTGGCAGCTTCTGTTCATCGGCCAAACAATATTCTTATTACCATCCATCCATCTACCCATTTTCTTCCACCTATCCAGTTCAGGGTCAGGGGGTGCAGCATGGAAAGGTAGCCAGTCTGTCACTGGGCTAACACAGAGAGACAGACAACCATTCATGCTCACAGTCACACCTACGGCCAATTTAGTCATGTAAGTCACCAGTTGACTTACATGCATGTCTTTGGACTGTGGGAGGAAGCCGGAGTACCCTGAGAGAACCCATGCAGGAAGGCCCCAGCTTGACAGTGGATTCAAACCCCAGACCCTCTTGCCTTGAGGCAAGAGTGCTAACCACTGTGTCACCTGTATTCTTAATACCGTGCATTAAATTCCTTCAGTGTCTTTGTTACATATAGCCCATTATATGAGTTTGTTCGACATGATTGACTAGGGGACAGATGATTTCAGCTGCAAGGTAGCAATTATAGTCAACTTAAAATGATTTCAAGAACATTTCTTAGCTGAAGTAACACTTTGATATTATTACATAATGAATAATAATAATAATAATAATAATAGTATGAGCGGTCATCTTTCATAGTTATACATTTTCTAATAAAGTACAAGAGGGTTCCTGGAAAGAACTACAACAAATATAAGAAGGTCCTTGAATTAAAAGTTCAATTTAAAGCACATTTACCATGTATCTATTACTGGAAATGTTATTAGTTATATTTTTTGCCTTCCTGAAAAACAAACCTTAATGCATCTTCAGTTTACCTGCTGAATATCGACTGAAAAAGGCTCCAGCTAAAACATTTTCATAATCTGATATTAAAGAATTGAATGCTTCCTTTATTTTTAGTGTAATTAGTATCAAATCACACATTTCAGATAGTAACCATTAGAAGGACAAAAGTAATCCCAGGCATACAGAGGAAAAAAATTAATGAAAAACTGTCAAGGAAAGAGGCAAAAACTCTAGTCATGCTGTTTGTCAAAAATATTTTAGTTGCTTTAAGCGTTTTTTAAATTGTATTTTTATGCAACAAAGGCTCTCTGACGTCTGTAAATGTCTCTACAGATACGTTTAGCCTTCAGGGCCAAGGTTCACACTTTCACAGTTCTTGAGTTCATCCGGTCCTTGAGTTCAGCAGCCATAATCTAGTAATTAGGGGTAAATATCCTGCAGTAAACTACTGTCAAAGTAACTAGATATAAATTATCGACAAATCAGTGTTGGCAGGCAGTCAGACTGGGTATGAGAAGAACAAAACGCCTAAGGACTTCTGCACAAATAAAACTGCAATATGATCTCTGTTTAGGTACAGTATATTGCCTGGCTCATGTGATCAACAAGAAAAGCCCAGAGTGCTCAGGACACTCACGTACAGGCAATTCAGCCGATTCGTTTTTACGCAATGAAAGCTGTTTGGTAGTAATACTGTGAAATGCAGGGTGAAGGGTTCATATTTTACAGAAAGTCAGATTCTCATGTCTGCTGATGTCAGAAGCTAACTGAGAATGGCACCATGGTGACACTTTGGTGTGGCTGTCACCTCAGTGTCATCCTCATTCTGTCATAGTGTAAAAAAAACGAAAAATGAGCAAGCTCAAAGACAGTGTCCCCCACCACAGCCAGATGCTCCTCCTGATGAAGTTTTATTGTTCCCATCTCCTGTCCCGTGCACGGAAAGGATCGTTGTTGGAGTCTGAACCTGAACATGATGTGAACAATCAGAGCAATTACACTTTTATGACACGTCCACCTTCCTGTGTTTTGACAAATGGCTGCAGATTTTTTTTTTTTTTTTATATGACCACAATAATGTGTCCTCATATCCTGCAGCATCCACAGATGTTTAGCGCAGCTGCCAAGCTGGGTTTAAAAAATAAAGACTTCAGGCCTCTGTGAACTCGCTCATATTTATCTTTGTACAGTGACTCTCCTGAAACCTACATGGTGAAACAACCCCATAAAGGATAAAGTTCATCCCTATACAGTATGTCCACATGTGGAATAAAAGAGATATGGGACCAAGTCCTTAAAGATTCAGTGCTCTGAATATTTAATATATCAAGTGGGTATTTTTCAGAGTTAGTCTTTTGAGCCTAAAATCTCAAAAATAAAAATGATCTGTGTGTTTCTGTGAGAATTACAAATAGGTAGTTTTGTATTTAAAAAACTACCAGATGCTTCATTTTGGTCCATGACTCTCATTTAGGGACTAAAAAAAAAAATAAAAAATAGGGATTTGAAGGAAAATCATTTTCATTGTTAGTGATATAAAAAGCTTCCCCACCAGCAACAACAACAGCACACTGATGCATCAGTAACATTGTAATAATAAATCATATTATTAGAATTTTATCACAGGGATCATTTGTCTGCAGGATGATTAATTTCTCTCCCATAGTGCGTCTTTTGTCCTGTCTCCCCCTGCTCTCTTCTGTTTCCCCTCACCCCCAACTGGTCGTGGCAGATGGCTGCCCCTCCCTGAGCCTGGTTCTGCTGGAGGTTTCTTCTTGTTAAAAAGGAGTTTTTCCTTCCCACTGTCGCCAAGTGCTTGCTCATAGAGGGTCGTCTGACTGTTGGGGTTTTCTCTCTAATACTGTAGGATCTTTACCCCACAATATAAAGCGCCTTGAGGTGATTGTTGTTGCTATTTGGTGCTATATAAATAAAACTGAATTTAATTGAATTCCTTTTTGTGGGTTCGTGTGTGCATTTTCTTAAGTAAGCTTTTAAATGCATGATGTTTACTTGTAATTTTTACTCTGTGGTGCCAGGAATATGCCCTCAAGTCTAACTTCAGCTCCTTCTACTTTAATGACTTTTGATAGCTCAAGGTAATAGGGTTCAAACTCTCTGCAACTGAGGAAAAACTGACATTACACAAAAATGAAATCACCTCTTGTAATCAGAAACAAAGTCCAAATTAGCAGCGAGGGCAGGTAAAAACACTTCTTGTCTCTGTTTTTTTGTCTGAGGAGCCAGAGCACTGAGTCAGTCACCAACAACCTCACTGCGTTGGCCTGAATTCCTTCTTTCCTTTTGCACATCAGTGGAAAAGCACCACACTCATCGAGGAGAGGCGTGAGGGGAAAGCAGAGGTGGGGTCCGCAATGTAAAAATGCCTCTCTGTCCAGGCTTTGGCCTGCAGCCAGGCAGCAGCAGAGACGTGTCAGACCTGGTAAACCAAGGAGGCACACTTCTTAAAGTCTGCAAAAACTTGAGTTAATAGTCTTGCAATCTCTGAATGACACTGTTATAGGTGTCTAGGTTGTAAAACAGTGGAGAATACAGCCTTATCCAGGCTTTGCATGTGGACTTTAAGCTGCGTCTTGGAGATAGGACTTTGACTCAGAAGTCATCGTATAAAGCAGAGGAGAAGAGAAAAGAGGTTACTTTATCTAGCAGAAGAAGGAGCAAGAACAAGGCCATGGCCATGTGGAGGACAGCTGCTGTGCTACTCCTAGTGCTACATACTGGTAAGAAACATTTATTTAAAGACTATGTGGTGACTCTTAGTCAGTGACCATGCAAATCAAATCAATAAAGAAACAATAATAAATTGCATGCAACAAAGTTATTTAGGGGAAAAAACAAAAAATGAAGTGCTAGTTTAAAAAAAAAAAAAAACAACAAATGAAATTATAAAGCAGAAGGACCTATACCTTATCTTATTGCCTTTGTATGATCATGATTATTTCTGGTTAAAATCTTTAATAACTGATGATCCTTAAAAGTGAAGCAATTCCTACCAATAACCCATTATTCTGGAGAAATAAAACTATTCACTACTTAGTGCAATACTGCAGAGAAAGATATCTGAGAAAATGAGCAGAATTTGTGAAGTAAAGATATGTTTCTTTTCCCATTCAGTCACTCATTTTGCGACCCATGTTGGGAACAGCTGTACTGGTGCAGAATATAGTAACTTTTGTGAATCGTTTGGTGCAGTAGTTTAATACCAGAATCATAATGGCTCTCTCTGTCTGTCTCTCCGTCAGTGTGTGGCCAGAGTACCATCAAATGGTGCACCATCTCACAAGATGAGCAGAGGAAATGTCAGGCCATGTCGCAGGCTTTCAGCGCAGCCTCCATCCGTCCCTCCCTCAGCTGTGTCAATGCAGCGACAGTCGAGGACTGCGGTCAGAAACTGCACGTAAGATTTAGTTAGCAGGAAATCCAACTTCCTGAGCCTCTCTGGACTCAAACAGCTTGAATAACTTTTGAGTAGTTTAGGACAAATAAGGACCAATTAAAAGCTAAATAAAATTATCTGAGTACCAGAACATGCAATCAGACTTCGGATAACAGGAGAAACCATATAGAATGAAGCAATAAACTTGCTGATCTGTTATCAGCACAAAGCACACTGGGCTTTTTTTTTTTTTAAATGACAACCACAGACTGGGAGGTTTCTGACCTGAGAACAGGACGCCCCAGTTACCCGAAGGTGAACTTAGTGAAACACAAGCATGAATGAGCTTGAATTACAGAACACACTTTGTTTGCTATAGGGGAATATCTGATAGGCTCATATAGCTGTTACATTTTAAAAGCATGTTCCATGCAATTTATTTTAAAACCTTTTGTAGGTAAAGATTTCGACATCAGTTATCATCTTTACAATGTTCATCAGTAAACCGTGTGATTTTGTTTTGACATTGTTTGTGCTGTATGATCATTGTGCTGTAACATCATTAATATTTTTATCTGCAGAGAATGGAAGCTGATGCCTTGTCCATGTCTGCCAAAGACATCTACAACCTGGGGAAGACTACTTCCTTCAAGGTGGCTGCCAGTGAATCACAGGCTGACTGTAAGAATGAATATAACAAGCATTAAATTCATTCTGTGCTGCCAGGCAGGGGCCTTTCCAGGATCTTTGAAATGGGGTGGCACAGGGGGAGATCAAGAATGCAGCAGGGGGGTGCAATCTGGTGTTGGATAATTATTTTGCAAAGTGGAAAAACTTATTTATACTTTTTACTAAAAAAGTAAAAGTTATAATCCTTCTAAAGTAGCTTAATTGTGCACAGGTTTTATATATTAAAATATGTTTATGTACCTAAAATAAATGTACTCATTATTGATCTGTAATAATGGAATTAATCTGCAAAATAATAAGTAACTAAAGCTTTAAAATAAATACTATGGAGCACAAAAATATAGTGTAGTAAAAACAGCATAACATCAAAATACTTAAATAAAGTACAAGTACATTAAACTTGAGTAAAATACTTGAGTAAATACAGAGTTACATTCCTACTGGTCCTATCCAAATTCTCATCTAATGGTGTTGGGAGTATAAGATTAACAGTACTCTAGTCCAATGGCTTTGGTAGGTTGGCACAATCATATTTAAGGGACTGCTGGTGCCACCCCATGCCCCCCTTCTAGACACATCCCTGCTGCCAGGGAGGGATTGTAAATTATTAGTTTGTTTATTTGTTTGTTTTTTTCTGAAGTTAGTTGTGATTCTGACTTTTTTTTTTTTAACTAAAAATCAGAAAATTAAAATTAAGGAGAGATATACAGGGAATGGTTTAGAGAGGAAGACATGACTGAAACTATAGCAGCAGATGGTTAGCTTAGCTTATCATAATGATTAAAGAGAACAGGTAGCCTGACTCTGTCAAGAGTTTTTTTTTTTTTTTAAAAAAAGGCCTTCCATTACCATCTGTCTGTTTAAATAATATAAAATAGATAAAAATGAATATTTGTGATTTTTACAGTCATCATAAAAAGAAAGTACACCCTCTTTAAATTCCAAGGTTTTACATATCAGGACATAATAAAAATATCTGGTCTTCAGCAAGTTCTAAAATGATTAAAATACAACCTGAGATCAACAACAACACCGACGTATTGCACTGTCATAATTTAACAAAAGCTAAGCCAGAATGCAGAAGCAGTGGGTGAAAAACCAAAATGTCCACCCCATCATTGTCCCATTGCTTTAGCTGTCAGCAGTAAGGGTGCACTTAGCGTTTCTGTATTTTGGCTTAATTTTTGCTAAATAAATAAATAATGCTAACTAAATAAATGCTGACTCCTCATATGTAAAACCTCAGGACTGAAAGAGGGTGTGCTTTCTTTTTACCGTGACTGTCACCGTTTGTAAGGGTTAGCTAACTTGCTGCCAGCTTTAGCTTCATGAAATGAGAATCTTCATTTTCTCTTCATAGACAAGTACACAGGCCTAAATAAACATTATTACAAACAAAGAAAAAATAACTTATTTTTTTATGTTTAAAAAAATTCAATCCATCTGGTCAAGACCAAACAGTCTAATGATAGTAAAACTCACAGCTTTTATGAGTATCTTCTGAACTCACCTGAATTGAACTCTCGCTGTTTATATCATGTTTTTCTAATGATTTTATATCTCCTGGTTTATCCCATGTGAAATTAATGCTCTGTTTTTATCAGAACATATAGCAGGTAACACATTTAATACCTGGTGTACTTAGCCTTAATGTTTATCAAAGATAAGCTGGAGTAAGTACATACAAGCATGTTACGTTATGACACCTATTAACCCTGATTATAATCTTACATGCAAGATATTTCAAAACTGAAGTGGTAGGCTATACTTTGATCCCAGAGATCTTTGTTCCCTTGTAATAAGAGTGCAGTGCTAGCATAGACAGCAAGGTGCTGCCCAAGTTATTCTAGAAGTGTCAGTATCATACAGTGATTGTTAACACCTGTGCTTTTTTTTTTTTTTTGCTTTAGCTACAACCACCTACTATGCAGTTGCTGTGGTGAAGAAAGCAAACTCTGGCATCAATATCAACAACCTGGCAGGAAAGAAGAGCTGCCACACCGGGAAAGGTCGAACTGCTGGTTGGAACATGCCTTTAGGGTACTTCATAGACCAAGGCTACATGTCTGTGATGGGCTGCGACATCCCACAGGGTACGAATGACATGTTTAAGGTTTCAATATGTAGTCCTTTTACACAGAAAACCACATTACAGCAGCACAGTACAGCTAAAAGAGGAGAACCTGTATGAATTTGATGGCGTAATCAGGAACAGGTGAGTAGGCAGGTGTAAGATCAGGTGACCAGCAGAGCAGGACAAACACAGCCTACTGAACTGAAATGCACATCACTAATTAGATTCATAATTGCCACGTTTCACTTAGGTGGCTTTCATAGTGTTAATTTGTTTATGTACATAAATACATTATTACATGATAAATAATATATATGTACAAAGGAAATTTTGTGTAATTTTAACTGGAAGTTTAAGCTGCAGTTTTTAATTCTAAATATCCCTTTTCCATGGATAGCATCACGATAACCAATACATGGTTACCTAAAAACACTACCTGTGCTTTTCTTGCTGTGTGGAGGAACTAGTGCAAAACAAAAGTCCCACTACATGTAGTTGTTGGCTAAATTTGTCTATTTTTTTTTTTTTTGTTTTTTTTTTAGTTCTATCCTTTTTTTTTTTTTTTTTTTTTTTTTTTTTTTTTTACAATATACTCTTTAAGAT
>VUQI01048518.1:0-10325 GCA_015106735.1 Paratilapia polleni | reverse complement strand
GAATTTTAGAAATAAAAGGAAGGTTAGAGATCGGCCTATAATTAGCTAAGACAGTTGGGTCAAGAGACGGCTTTTTAAGTAATGGTTTAATTACTGCTGTCTAAAGACCTGTGGTACGTAGCCCGTTAATAAAGATAGACTGAGTGTATTTAAGATTGAAGCATTAATTAATGGTAGGACTTCTTTGAACAATCTTGTAGGGATGGGGTCCAATAGACACGTTGATGGTTTAGAGGAAATAATTATTGAAGTTAACTCAGAAAGATCAATCGGAGAGAAAGAGTCTAAATAAGAATCTGTATTTTTGAAAGTTGCAGTAGATAACAATACGTCTGTGGGATGGCTGTGAATAATTTTTTCTCTAATGGTTAAAATTTTATTTGTGAAGAAATTCATGAAGTCATTACTAGTCAGAGTTAAAGGAATGTTTGGCTCAACAGAGCTCTGACTCTTTATAACTTTTGTTTTTTGAATAACAGTAACAGTTAACCATTTCATTCATATCACAATAAGAGGAAGAGACCTCCAACATAAGAAGGCTCAGGGAGGGGGAGACATGTGGACTGATCAGTTGAGAAGTGAAGCAAAAGAGAAGCGAGAAACCTGCTGTTATAAAGAGACCATGAACGACAAGAAACATACAACATGTGCAAAAGTCTTGACCCATTCCTCATTTCTTTATATTTTGCTTCCAAGGAGCCAGATTTTCTTGTTATTTTTTATAGTGCTCTTGACCAACAGTTCTCCAGTTTTCCAAAAGTCTTTCAAAGTTTTTCTTTGGACATTGGCTGCTTTTTCACTCTTCAGTCCAGTACTTGCACCTGAATATTTTCAGAGGAATGTTTTTTTTTTTTTTGTTTGTTTTTTTGTTAAATCACTTTAACACTGACCTATGAATCATTCAAGCATAAAAAGGCTCCTAACTCAAGGGATGAACCAGTGTTGTGTCTGCACATAAGAGACAATTTAGGAAAGAACCAGTTTTAAATTGTATCTTTAGGCACTTCGTTACCAGCAGCCTGTCACAGAAACACATCATTTGTTCCCATTTCTTTAGTTGAATCTATGGAAAATGCCAAAGATAACACAGTTTGACAGGCATGAAATTGTATTTTTGCACCAACAAGGTGGTTCCCAAAGAGCTGTTAGATGAAAAATTAGCATGGTGTGCAGTGTGTCCTTAAAAAATATAACTGAGGAAACTGGACAAGTTGAAGACAAGAGAAGAAGCGTCAGGCCTAAAAAGCTATCTACAGCAGATGAACAGCAACAGTAGAACTTTGATGTTTGGTTATTCTGTGATTTCAAATTTAATAAAAGTCTTTTAGATTAAGGTTGTTGCAATAAACAATTCACAGAAAGATAAAAGACCAAGGACCTGGTTCAGAAAGCAGGTTTAGGTAAAACCACAAGTTGAGTTTTTTAGCCCTGAGATGTAACTCTGGGTTTGCTGTTACAGAAAGAGGGTTAACAGACTCAGTTAGCGGGGTGAAAGACCATGAACCTAACCTGGTTTTCCAAAAAAACAAAAAAACCCAAAAAACAAAAGAGCCTGAACCATCTGACTCACACTCTGACACTGTTTCATTTTCTCACTCATACAGCTGATGTCAAAGGGCATGTTGGAGCATGTTAATCTGCAGAAATGTCTTTACAAACATGAAATTATTTGTTATATTCAACATGAATTCTTTTATAATCTGTTATCAATGTGAGGACAGAGACAGCAATCAGTGGACATTTATTATCAGCTCAGAATAAACTCTATAGCCTCCATCTTTCTGCCTCTGACACTGGACAGGAAGGCATCCATCAGGTTTTTAGTCTGCTCCTCTGAAACATTTACTGTATGTTACTGTATCAATCACTGTTTAAATAAAACGAATCCTATGCATGGGCTTTGCTCATGGTGAACGTACTCAGAGTTGACTGAACTAACTCTGATGAGCTTTTCTGGGACTGAAAACTCAGGGTTTCAGTCTCAGAGTGAATCAACTCAGAGTTTAGGTTTAGACTCAGAGTTTGTTAAACCTGCTTTCTGGAACATCGTGCTGTGAGAGCAGGAGGTTATTATAGCATAAACAGCAGTGTTGTAGCTGCCTTAGTTTGACATTTTAGTCATTTAAACTAACTAACTGGTGGATTAGTTAATTTACTCTGTGACACCTGCGTGTCTCTGGGCCTGAAATACTCAGGTGATCTGACTTTAGACAGTGGACATGGAGAAGAGTCATGGACAGTTAGAGATGGTCATCTCACCTCTGGGCTTTGGTCTGGCTCTCATGGTCCGAACACAGAGTGGTTTTAGAGGGAGGGACTCCCTCCTCTCTGTCCTCACACTGATCCATAGTAGAGCCCACACCTTCACACAAACACAGCAACACACTCAGTCAGCACAACAGCATGAGTTCTCATGACTGTCATCAGCATGGTACAGATATTCAGGACTGCTCAAAACAAGTTTGATGAGTCTAAAATTGTTCAAACAGCCTCCAGATCCACCATAAAGACATCATGATGACAACAACAAATAGTTAATATGTTGTTAAAATATGACACCCAAAATCAATTATTTACATACAGAATTTGCACATCTACAACATTTTTGTTAATAAATATAAAATACAATCAAAACATTTCTTCCTTTGGGATATGTACCAAATAATTAAAAAAAATATAATAAGAAAAACCATATAATTTTTATTAAATAACGCAGTCTACACAAATGTGTAGAACTCACATTCTCATAGACTGGCAAACATGAGACATGAGTCAAGAAATTCTAATGAACAAATTATCCGTTCATTTCAGCTGCAATCGAAACATAGGCACAAAGATCAGGAGGTGTAATCATGTTAACAGCTGATGAACAGCAGCAGTAAGTGAAGGTAAAGTCCTCTGCATGTGTGTGAAGTCCAGCAGCAGCATTTACTCCATCAGTGTGCTGACACAATAGACTGGACTTTTACACTGCAGATGGGAAATCCTGTCTGTGTACATGAATTCCATAACTGGAAATTTTCATAAAAAGTTTCAAATCACAAAATGTTCATAAATCTAAAATTCAGTCATTAAAAAGTAATTTTCCAAGAGGTTTAAATGTAAAGGGCTGAAACATGCTGTTCCTGGGTCAAAGGACAGAAGTCACTGCATTTGGAAACATGCATCCCTCCATTATAAAACTAGAAAACAAAGCTTTATGAAATATTTGCAGTTTTGTACTCCATTAAAATATCAGCTACATGTCATAAGTAGCAAATATGCAATAATGCAAAAATTGCATTACTCTTCTTTATGAAAGCCCCAGGTCTTCAGTGAAACCGAGTCTGTCTCAGTGTTATTGGTTTCGGGGTTGAACACTCAGAGGCTGATCCAGGCAGTCCGACGAGTTCAGACACGTCCACCATCTATTCAGGACTCCACATTACAAACTGCTGTTCACTTTACCTGCTAATCACCACCAGCAGCACATGGAAATCACTGGAAAGGCATTGTTCTTTAACTCAGAGAGAAGTTCTTCACCAGATTTACACCTACCAGCAGCAAACAGCCAATCAGCGTCAAGAAACATTTCTCCTGTACAGTCAGTGATCCAACACAGTGTGATCAGAGTGATCCTGTTCAGACACTTACAGATGTCTCTAGTAGGATTCTCACCTGCTCAACTCACCTCAGATCAGCTTCCAGCCGCTTTCCAGCTTCATGTGTGGAGGAAACATTTGGAGAGAAGAAGCTGCTCGTTCTCCTCGTCAGTCCTGGAGTCTCTGAACGTTTGATCCGAGGACGCTGCTGCAGCCTTCCTAGCTCCAGAGTCTAAAAACCATCAGAGTGACGTCAAAGCCAGTTTAACCTGTAGGGGAAAAGAGTTAGTGTAAGAGAAAGCACACAGCAGACGATGGGGTCCTGTCTGTCCACTAGATGGAGCTAACTGAACATCTAATGAGATGTATTGGTTTCCTAGGTAACCCTCTAATGTATTTACTTCTAGGTAATATGTCAATCAGCAGTAACCTGCATTCTCATCAATGATCGCTTCAATCACTTCCCTAAAATTTGAGAAAAGTTCAGCTTTGGACCCGCCCACTGCATGTGGCCAGCAGTTGTCATGCCCTTCATCGCTTGAAGTTGCTGAATGTCATTGACTTTCGATGGTCTCTGGTCGCCACATCACTGCTAGTTGCTTCCTGTGTGGATGGGGATTTAGTAAGCCGAATCACTTTTTTCCTGAAGTTTCAGGTCATTTAAAATATACACTTTCAAACGGAGCTCAACATATCACCAAACACACAAACAGTTTCCAGTATGCAGCTTGGCCATTTGTCTTACTGACTGATGCTACAGTAGCTGAGCAGTGAATATGTAGGCAACATGATGCATTTTCAAAGTTATCAAATTCACGCTGAGAAATGTTTTCTACAATAAATTAATATTCATTTGGGTTCAAAACAAGGTTATTATTGCTAACTTAAACTAAACTAAAAACTAAAACTAGGTTGAAAAATGTAGTTAACTGAAATAAAATTTAAAAAAACTGGACTGTTGAAAAAGAAGAAAATTAAAATGGCATTGTGTACTCACAAAATTAACTAAAATAAAATAAAAGAAAATATAGAGGAAATGTCAGTTTTAGTCTTTATCAGTTTGGTTAAATTTGTCAACCAAAGTAGCATCAGGAGGTTTTGGTGCATTTTTTTTTCTTTACAAATAAATATTTTCAAACAACAAAAATCAACTGAAAAGAAAAAAAAATAAGAAAATAAAACTAATAAAAAATAAAATTATTATCATTCTGACTCAAAGCCTGTGTAAGACATGAACTATCAAGATACTGGAATTAATAGAATAGAATAGAGTTTACTGCCATTTGCACAGGTACATCACAGTACAGGTACATTAGAATTGTTGTGCGTCTCCCTGAGTCAAACAGACCTAAATTCACTACACTACACACACATTATAAATACAAGAAAAACAAAAAGAATACACATTATATATACAAGAAGAAAACACGTTATAAACACAAATCACCTATTTCACATTATTTCTGTACAGTGTAAGAGTATAGGAGTATTGCACATTACCCATATATGATGTGGGAATATTGCGCATTGTCAATATGTGGTGTGCGAGTGTTGTGCACTGTCACAGGTTGTCTATAGTGTGAAGTGAGTTATGGTATGAGGTAGTTTCTTCCCTCCTTAATGTCCTGTGCAACTAGTCTGACAGCAGCTGGGAAGAAGCTCTTGTAAAAGTGAGCCACGCGGGCACTGATGTTTACTGGCCTGTGGTGTCTCAGGTTGTAGTCTGAGTCCACCCAAGAAAACAGAGCATGAGCTGGGTGATATTTGTCTCTGAGGATGCTCTGTGCTTTCTGCCAGCACCACTGTGTGTAGATCGTCTCCATGGAAAGGAGGCCATAGCCAACAACCCTCTCTGCAGCTCTGATGACCCGCTGCAGCGATTTCCCTTTGGCCAGTGTGGTATTGCCGTGCCACACTTTGATGACGCTGGTGAGGATGCTTTTGATGGGTCCTCTGTAGCTTTGGTTGAGGGGCTGGCATCCAAGTCTGGCCTTCTTTAGCACACTGATGAAGTGCAGCCTCTGCTGAGCTCTTTTCACTATTAATGCTGTTTTCATAAAGTTTAATGATGGGGAGGCGCAGATTGGAATTAGAATTGTTGGGAATATGTCAAGTAACTGTTTCTCCTCACCCCCAACCGGTCACGGCAGATGGCTGCCCCTCCCTGAGCCTGGTTCTGCCGGAGGTTTCTTCCCGTTAAAAAGGGAGTTTTTCCTTCCCACTGTCGCCAAGTGCTTGCTCATAGGGGGTCATCTGACTGTTGGGGTTTTCTATCTAATATTGTAGGGTCTTTATCCTAAAATATAAAGTGCCTTGAGGCAAATGTTGTTGTGATTTGGCGCTTTATAAATAAAATTGAATTGAATTGAATTGAATTGAATTGAACTTGACATTGAAAAACCAGGACCAGGAGACTGGAGGACCGGGAAATGGAAATCTGGGAACAATGACCTGGAGTCCTGGAAAGGGAAAACAATCAAGTTAAAGGTTAAACAATATTGAAGCATCCTTCAGATTGTACTTAACATCTCACTAGTGAACAAATCTACAGATTGAAACTATAATTAAACATGGCTGAACAAGTTATCACAATGTCAGTTAAGCAACTCAAGATGGTGACAACATTGGCAAAAAGCCCATTCAATTGCCTGGTGAATGGTATTACCAGGACATATAAAGGCATGTCTGAAGAAGAGCTAAGAGATAGTTTCAATAACCTCACAAAAGAAGCCCAGAAAATCATGGAAGTCAACAATGAGAGGAGGCTGGATTCATTTCAGAGCTAGAAGTGGAACTGGGCTAAAAGTCGACCTAGCAAAGACTGCAAATGAGTGCAAGCTGAAACTAAAGGACATTAAAAGTTTGATCCAGGAGACTCTCTAAGCAAACTTTGAAAATGTTCAACTGTCCTTATAACTACAGGCAGCAGAGGCTGAGTGTGAACATGTCACTGTTATAAAATCTGATAGCAACCATGAGACATATGGAAACAAGATGTTCCCATCAGATGATCAGAAGGATCAGAATCACCTGAAGAACCTCAAACTCTGCATCCCCAAGCTGGTTTCCAAGAAGGATGATTTCATGCATCCCAAGGCAAGCAAAATGCATCACAAAGTGCTTAAACACATCAGAACATAGTCATGTGATGTATCGTTTTGACCAAAAGAAGTTTGACTGGTAGCCTAGTATCCATTTCTAAATAAGTGAAACCCAACTCAGTCGATTACATTTCCAAGTAACTGACTGAGCGTGTTCCAAAAATATCTATCTACAGAGACAGACAGAGAGAGAGAGAGTGGTCATGAGCAGGAGGTCTTATGTAAAGTTAGTGCTAGCTAGCTTTATTAGAAAGGTTCATTACCATGTAAATGGGATGTTAGTTTTACCCCCTCCATGAGTAGCCACCTGATCTTGGTCGAGGGGTTTGCACACTATGTGGTCTGGAGCAATTTGCCCCTGGTAGGGTCTCCCAAGGCAAATTGGTCCTGGATGAGGGGCAAGACTAAGAGTGATTCGGAAAACCCCTATGAAGAAAAGTACAGCAAGGGACAGGTCACCCTGCCTGGGATAGGGTTAGTGGGGCCTCACCCTGCAGCCAGGACCGAGGGGGGATGCTCGAGGGAAAGCACCTGTTGGTCGGGCCTTAGCCCACTAGGCCTGGACAGCACTACATACGCCTGCCGTCCTGTGAGCTGAAGGCAGGCCGAATACCTTAGGGGTTCGGTGCTCTATGGCTCAGACAGTAGTCAGAGGCAGAGGCCCTGGCGATTCGATCCCCTGTTGACAAATCTGGCCATAGGGACATGGAATACCACTTCTCTGGTGGGCAAGGAGCCTGAGCTAGTGTGTGAGGTTGAGAAGTACTTAATAGATATAGTTGGGCTTGCCTCAACCCACAGCTTGGGTTCTAGAATAAGGCTTCTGGAGAGGGGTTGGACTCTGTACAACTCAGGAGTTGCCCTTGGTTAGAGGCAGTAGGCAGGGGTTGTTATACTCTTATACCCCCGGTTTGGTGCCTGTACATTGGGGTTCATGCCCGTGGACAGCAGGGTTTCTTCCCTGCAGCTTCAGGTTGGGGAACACATCCAGTTGTTTGCACTTATGCACTCAGTGATGCTTCTGAGTGCCTTCTTGGAGTCCCTGGGTTGGATGCTGGGGACTCCAATATCCTACTGGGGGACTTCAATGCTCAAGCTGACAATGACAGTGAGACCTGGAGGGGTGTGATTGGGAGGAACAACTTACCCGATTTGAACTCGAGTGGTGTTCTGTTATTGACAAATTTTGTAATCGTATCATTAGACCAGTGGCCGCATGTCTAGGATGCTCAATGGAAGAGCGGAGCATCAGTTGATAGCTCAGTGTATGGGGTAACAGGCCCATTTTTGCAGGCTATCCAGTCTAAGTTTAAGTATTTTGGGGTCTTGTTCAAGAGTGAGGGGAACGTTGGGCAGGACATTGAAAGACAGATTTGTGTGGCATCTGAAGTGAGGCGGATGCTGTACTGGTTGTGGTGAAGAGAGAGTCAAGTGCAACAGTGAGACTGTCAACTTACCCGTCCATCTAGATTCCTACCATCACCTATGGTCATGAGCTTTGGGTAGTGACCGAAAGAACGAGTTTGTGGATACAAACAGCAGAAATGAGCTTCCACTGAATGATGACTGGGCTGAACCTTAGAATAGGGTGAGGAGCTTGATTATTTGGGAAGGGCTCGGAGTAGAGCCTTTACTCCTCCACATCAAAAGTAGCCAGTTGAGGTGGTTCGGGCATCTGACCAGGATTCCTCTTGGGCACCTCCCAGGTGAGGTGTTTCAGGTATGTCCTATACTATATTATAATTCTGTCATGCAACCTGTTAAAATGTTAAAATATAATCTAAAATATCATCTGTCATCTAATTCCTTAACAATGTTCTCTGGGAGGCTCATCTTATTTGCAGTACTAGTGTCTTTTTGCCAGAATATTGCTTTTTTTTTTACTGTTATTTTCTATACTTGTTCCTCCAGACTGAGGTAGGCCACATTAAATCAAATCACATTAAAGGAAAAAAGTCAAATGATGAAGATGATGTCTACTACTGTAATATTAATTATCTTGAACAAGAGTTTTAGGCTAATGCAAAGTCAGATATGTCAGATTTGCTTTGTAGTACAGCCCTCTGAACAATGTAATTCATCTTATGACAAAGCTCCTAACTGATGTTTCCCTGGTATTGTTCCAGTTGTGAGTTCATGTAATTTGAATACAGCAGAATTGTTAAAATTTTGTAGCTTTCACAGTTTTTAATTTAATTTGAAATTTTAATGTTTTATAATTTTTTATTACTTTTCATTAAATTATGGGGGTAATTAAGAAGCAAAATTTAAGAAGTTCAGAAATACTCACACATATGCATCAAAGTATCTTCAAATTGGTTGGTTTTAATCTTTGTCAAATTGATTGACAGAGACTAAAACCAAAAACATTTTGCATGTTGTTACTTTATTTTAGTTTGCTTTGTAAGTACACAATATTAGTTTAGTTTTAACCCATTTTAAAAACCTTGAAACAGAGAACTTTTACTTTTAGGGCCCCTGAATTACCTCAGTGATTTTCACTTTTGTTTTCTTTAAGCACACATTAAATACAAAAAGGAAAAAAAAGCAAATAAGAAAATACGGTCAATATTTTATTCCACTGATGTCTAGATGTGACATTAACACTCAACTTAATATATGAATATATGACAGCATAAAAAAATACTGTTAATCAATCTCATTTAGACATCAAAATACATAAATAATATATAAATAATATGTGTACATTAACAACATGAAATTTTATTTGTTGACTACAATAAAGTCAAAACAAGGTGGAAAACTTGAGTCACGGGGGACCAGTACAGGTCGACTGTAATACAACAATCTCTGTGCAAAATATCATGAAGTAGTGATCTAGTGAGATCATTGGAGCTGAGACAACAAAGGCCCAAATGCCCTGTGGCCTCCAAATACAAAATTCAGACTAGAACTATTATTATTTTTGTTATTATTATTATGACCACCAATAGCAGAATAATATTCTGCATCAGTTACTGAAAAAAGGAATGATTTTGTGTTCAGTAGTAAGAAAGTGAGTTGTTTACACCCAATCCAATCAATGTCATCTCCCCTGTATCTGTGATTGATGCTGATATATATATCAGCATGTGTATATATATATATATATATATATATATATATATGCAGATTAGCTCGGTCATTCTCAACCACCTTTGGAGATGTATCCCATTTTGACCTCGGGACTTCGAGGCCATACTCGGCACAGATGTTCCTGTACAGTATGCCAGCCACTTGGTTATGGCGTTCCATGTACGCCCTGCCTGCTAGCATCTTGCACCCTGCTGTTATGTGCTGGATTGTCTCAGGGGCATCTCGGCACAGCCTGCACCTGGGGTCTTGCCTGGTGTGATAGACCCCAGCCTCTATTGATCGTGTGCTTAGGGCTTGTTCCTGTGCTGCCATGATTAGTGCCTCTGTGCTGTCTTTCAGTCCAGCTTTGTCCAGCCATTGGTAGGATTTCTCAATATCAGCCACGTCTTCTATCTGCCGATGGTACATGCTATGCAGGGGCCTGTCCTTCCATGATGGTTCCTGTTCTTGCTCCTCTTCGTTCTCGGGTTTCTGCTGCCTGAGGTATTCACTAAGCATGTGGTCAGTTGTGGCCATCTTCCTGATGTACTCGTGGATCTTTGCTCTT
>VUQI01048516.1:0-16166 GCA_015106735.1 Paratilapia polleni | reverse complement strand
CCATGTTTAAATTTTTTTTTTTTTTTTTTTTCCTCTGGTCATTCTCCTGTTTTCAACATCTGCTACTTCTGTTTCATATAACAAGAGAAAGGAGGTAAACAAACTTCTGTCTCAACTGTTCAGCTTGCATTCAGTTTCAGTTTTCAAAATGATAAAACTCCTTACAAATACAATTTAATGAAAACCACATTATCCAGAACACAGCCAGCAAACTTTTGGTTAAAAGGGGAAGCCTTGCCCTTTTCAAAACTCTTCTTCTATTTCTCCAGTTTTCCAATGCCATTTTGTCTTCTTTATTTAACATTTACTTTTTTATTCCCTTGTCTGGTTCACTGTGCTCATGGGTAGTGTTATACAGTTTATTTTAATTCTTTATTTATTACTGCCTTTGATCTCAGTGTCTTTTTGTTACACTATGTTTGTCGTACTTTACAGTGGCCTCCTGGTCACTTGACACTCATTAATCACACAATGCCTTTTCTCCTCATTGTCCTAAACTATTCTAAATAAGCTTCTGATACTAGATGCAAACACAGGAACTTCTTTGATAAACAAATGATTGAAGTTTGTAGTATGATTAAAAACCATGTTTAACAGCCAGGTTTTGCTCGTGTTTTTTCATTATCTGCGCCTGTTAGATAAGTCAACTTGAAAGTGAATTGCAGTTGCTCAGGAAGTCAGGCAGCAATGGAGTCATCCTTCGACCAATGACCCTTCCTGAGGGGCTGGAGCCCAGCAGTGCTGAGGTCATCAGTTCCCTGAATGAGTACGCTGTTCGACTTCTTCAGGTCAGTGTCACCGTCTTCCAATAACCTGGATGGGAATAACTGTAAACCACCTGTGTTTCAAGTAAAATTTATACAAATTAATCATGTCTGATTTATCTAATCCTACTATTATCTAGGAGCTCAAAAACAAGGAGGAAAAAACACAGAAACTCACGGGAGCTCTGGAAGAATACAAGGAAAGGTTTTCTGTTATAAGCCATCAACAGGGACTTCTCTACAAAGAATACCTGAGGTGGGTTAGCATGAAAGTTATTTGCAGGTTGCAGGTGATTTATTTCTGTGTAAGAATCTGAAATATTTTACGATGTTTTTCTTAGTGAGAAGGCAGGGTGGCAAAAGGAGAAGGAGACATTTACAGAGAAAAAGGACAGGCTGGAGGAACAAAGGCAGGTGGACGATGTTAAAATCCAAGAGTTCAATGTAAGTCAGTCTGAATGCTTAAAAAGTTAATAATACTTAAATGCTACAAGATGCACTGCATTTATATTGCAGTTTTACCCAAACCACTTTACAATGTGGCTCTCATTCACTCACCCACATACGCACGGATTGTTTATGGCGGTTCAGTGTTAAAGACCTACAACACACAACTAAATGTATCGCAGACAAATTACTAGAATAGATTTCCTTCCTCAATAAACGTAAAACACACATAAGGGGAACAGACCACTCATTCTGTCTCACAGTGCAAGATATCAGCAAGACCCTTAAGAAACTTTGACAGCACAGAGTCGAACAAACAGCCCTTCACTGTTTAAATAAATGCGAACTGAAACTTCACGACTGATTTCACAAATTTGAGATATACAAATAATATCAAAGTAGAATTTTTTTGCTGTGCTTCTCTTTGTTTCTCGTGTTAGTTTTTTTAAGAGTATTCATTCACTTTACCCATCAGGACCTGCTGGACACACTTCAGAAGGATCCAGAGGACATCAGGAGACAGCTGAGTGAAGCAGTTCGCAAGCTGACAGTGCTGAAAGTTAATGAGAAGAAACTGACACGACGTTACACCACCCTGCTGGAGCAAGAACAACACCTCCGCAGGGAAAACAGCAAGCTGAGGGATGAGAGCAGCCACATGCAGGCATCGGTCACCCAGAGGATAGGTTATCTGCAGAGATACAAGGTACTGAGAAGCTAAATCCCACCAAAAGACTGTAGCAAAACAAATTCTTATCTGTTATCTTATTATCATTATCTATTTTAGAAGAAATTATACAAACATTGCACATAAATATTTCCTTAACTAACTTGAGTGGGAAACAGAGGTATTTCACTGTCAGCGTTTGTATTCATCAGGTTAAATAATGTAACAAGCTGGTGTGGTATAAAAGAACACCAGTGTTAAAACATGAAGCAGCAGTACAAAGAAATATGAAAAAATAAAATAAAAACTCAGCAAAAACATATTTATCCTTGTTAACTCACATTGTTCTACTTTGTGTATGCAAGTATGCAAGGGTTCGCTTTGATTTGAGTGGCTTAAATTTCAACACTAGGCTCCATATAAACATATAAGAGCAGCTACTGGTGTCTCCAGCTGTCCTCATGTGCATCCAAAAGCATGTATAATCCCTGCCCTGAACCTCATTATTTTAGATTAATTCAAATATGAAGGAGTGCTATAAAATTCAGGAAAGACTTATTTTCATATGAAATTTATTATATGTGATTTCTCATATGAAATTATTTATGAAATATTGTGACAATTTCAGCGAGAACATGTGGTTTTAGCAACACAATACCTTTACAACCATTCAGCACCCTTTTAATCTTTCTGCCTTTTGTTTTGTCTTCAGGAAATGGCTGCATATAAGATAGCAGCACTACAGAAAGCTTTGGATGATAGTGTTCCCTCATCAGACCTGGAGAAGGCAAACAAACAGTACACAGAACTAACAGTCAAATACAGAGACATGCTACAGAGGGACAGCCGCCTCATACAAAGAACCACCAACTTTGAACATTTGGAGGTATTAAAAAAAACATGTCCTGACCAAGTTCTCACTACATCTCATTTTCTGTTCTCAACTAACGTGCAAAAACATTTTTTTTCTTAATCTTTTCTTTTTTTCCATGTCGCTCAGACTGAGAATGAGTCACTTCGAGAGCAAATCGCTGCCATAAACAAAGAACTGGAGATCGCAAAGGAGAAACTTAATACATTAGAGCAAGCCTGGGAGAACATCCATTCAACTGGTAAACTAAGGATAGTGCTCCTTACAAACAGTTTTTTCCAGAATGGCTTGTGTATGTATTTTAAAGAGTAAAAGATGCTGAACATTCTTGGATTCACCACAAGAAGGTATCGGCCCTGACCAAACTGTATGTCAACAGAGTGTTCACAGTCTATCTGGGGCATTAAAATCTTTTACAAGTTGAAGTTCTCGCCATCAAAACATTTACAGAGATGTGGTGAAACCACTAGACTAAGCCAAGGGCATAGGCTTCCCACAGAGCCAAAAATTACAGCTATTTATGTCTATTGCTTTCTTCCTGAGCTTTTATCTACTGTATTGTTCTGCATACATGCAGTGTTGTAAGACAGCTTGAATACATTTAGTGCTCGTTGGATTTGAGCCATAGCTAGTGGGGTCATTGCATTCCTGTCTCAACAATAAGGAGGTTGAGTAAAATTCATCATTTAATGATGTGAGTGTTGGCCACAGCTGCAACATTAAAAACTGACTCCCACCTTCAAGGTAAACAATGTTGGGGTGGGCAGATTGTACAACAGTCACATTTGAATTATATATCTGAAAGTAAATTGGTATGAATTACTTTTGGTTCAAACTCAGTTTTATGGAGTTGATCCTGTACAACGGCACAGTTTAACTTACGTAAATCGTGGTTTATGGTTGGCACCGTGTATATTAAATTATCATTCCAGACTGTTTATTATCTTTATTATCAGGAGGGGAAAATAGCATGGATAAGGCAGACATGGCATCAGTCAACAATGAGATGATATCTGCTGCGAGACGAATCACCACTTTAGAGATGAAGGAGTTGAATGAGAGACAGAGAGCTGAGCATGCCCACAAAATGTATGAGCACATGAAGAACTCGCTCAGGCAGGTGGAGGAGCGCAACTTAGAACTGGAAAACAAGTTTGCAGAGGTAAGAGACCAAGGAAATCAAAATGTATGTTCTTCTGTCAAGCACATGAAATGTGGCGTTTCCCCAGGCATCAACATGACTATGTTTTAATACATCATAAAAGGTACAAAAGGCTATTTGGTTCATCTGGCAGACACATAATCTCGTAGTAAAAAAAGTAACTTAATTTTGATTGGATTGGATTGGATTTGCATTTTAATGCTATGCAGAGCGTGGTCCAAAATAATTTATTTCATTTTCTTAACATTTTGGTTCACGACCTTTGCAATACGTCTCGCTTTTTCAGTCTCTGTCAGTTCACGGTTGTTCACAAAATAATTTATAGTGACTCTTATCAAGACGTTTTACCCCTGTTTCTCTTCAGTTGACTAAGATGAATGTGGAGGCCCAAAGGGTGGAGCGGGAACTGAGAGACGAGCTGGCAGACAGCGTTAGCAAAGCTGTGAGCGACGCTGACAGAGCCAAGATTGCGGAGTTGGAGAAGGCAGAGGCTGAGCTTCGCATTGAGGTTTCTAAGTACGTTTGACAGTGTCTGTGCATTAGATTGATTGTTTATGCTCTTATCATGTGATCTAAGTTTTGCTAAACTCTGCAATCACAATCATGCGATAAGTGGGGGAGTAAATTATAGAAGCATAGCTTTTAAGGTCACAGCATTGTATTCAAGAACATATCTGTATCTTATCAAAGATAAGCTTGTCCTTGTCACAATGGAAAGAGCTGGAGAAATTGAGTTTAGGGGAGAGTGTTCTTTATTCGTGGCTCCACAAATCTTAAAATCATGTTTGCTTTTTATGAAATTATGCTTTTTTTTCCAGTACTGACTGACAATTAATACTGTAGGGTCTTTACCCTAAAATACAAAGCGCCTTGAGGCGACTATTGTTGTGAATATAAAAATTATATTTATATAAATAAAATTGAATTGAATTGAATGTCAATACTACCATTAAACTGTTACTTTTACTCATCAGCAGTGAAATTAAACTAAATTAATACCCAGCTATATTGTTGGCATTTCAAGGCATTTAGCCTTTTTAATGTAAAAAACAAATGTTTTTGCATTTTCAATGTTGTTTCTTTTTTCTTTCTTACTTTCTTTTTTCCTTTGGCAGGCTTCAAGAGGTGTCTGATGTGGCCATGACACAGGTGTCTGCTCTACAGGCCAGACAAAAGTCCAAAGATAAAGAATTAGAAGCTTTGAGGAGGCAAATACTGGACTACCAGGTAATTGGCTATTGTTTTTATCTCCTCTACTCAAGTTTACTTTGTTTAAACTGATGACTGTGTTGATAAAATTTGTGTTCCAAAAACGAAAATTAAAGTGAACTCATGTCTTGCTTTTCCCTTAGTCACAGACAGACGAGAAGGCCCTCATTGCGAAGCTCCACCAGCACATTGTGGCTCTGCAGCTCAGCGAGTCAGATGTTCTGGGGAAATTCGAGGCTGCCACCTCTCACATCCAGCAGCTGGAGGCCTACAAGTTTCGAGCTGAACAGCGCCTGGATGCAAGTGAGCGCGCTCTGTTTCTCGCCCGCCAAGAGGCCAGAAACCGCTCGAAGCACCTACGGCAGACCATCCAGTCGCTACGTAGGCAGTTTGCAGGTGCACTGCCACTTCCCCAGCAGGAAAAGTTCTCTTTGACTATGCTGAGCCTCCAAGAGGACCGAGCAAAAGCTCAGGAGGAGAAGAAGAAGGCAGAGGAGGAGAGGAAGAGGGTGGAGGGACGGGCTGAGGAGCTGGAACTGAGGCTTCGAGGGCTGGAGGAGCTTATCTCAACCCTAAAGGATGTGAAAGGGGCCCAGAAGGTTAGTGGCGAAAAATATTCTGTAGTTGACTGGCTGATAAAACCTTTAGCCTGACTCATTAGAAAAGACTTCTTATTTTGTGATCTCATATGCTAGTGGAACATCTTGACCAATTTGTGAGCTGCAATTGCCAAAAACTATTATACTGTTTATGACCTAAACCAGGTCACTGAGTGGCACAAAAAGATGGAGGAAGCGCGCCTGCAGGAGCTCAGGAAAGGCAGGGAGCTGGTGGTCCAAAAGGAGGAGATAAGGTACCTCAAGAACCTTGTGGAGGAGCAGGAACAAACCATCTGCTCACTGGAAGAGGATATTGTTCAGCTAAACACTGTGAGAGAAAAAAAAAATGTCTATACACACACACTCACAATTGTGCTCATTTCTGCATCACTGTGTTCAAAATAAATAGGCAGCAGAGTTATACAAAAATGGAGGATCATTGTGGCATGATTAAATTACAAAGAGTGGAGAGTAGTATAGCTATGAACACATTTAAGAACCTCATTTGTTAATGAGCTTTTAGGTACATAAGCGTGTCAGCGTAATGCAGAAAAATCTTCTCTTTACCATATCAAGCTTCACGAAGAACGCCAGCTTGCATGGGATCAGCGAGAGGTGGAGATGGAGCGTCAACTGGAACATTACGAGAAACGCCAGGATGAAATTCTGAGCAGTGCAGAAAAGGTGAACCATCGTTTAATTAATGACAAAACATTGTTCCACAAAACAGGCTGGATTTCCAGCTTTTTCAGTTTTTAACGTAGTCAAGAATCAAGTCCAGGATCGGTCTTTATATTAATGAGAAGATAGTTAAGTTTACATATAATTCACAGTTGATTTTCTGAACTAATATTCTGAAACATGCTGCTACAAAGTTAATGAATGTATTTTTGTCTGTTTTAAGTTTGATGATGGTACAGGATACCTACCAGACCCAACGCTACCTCTTGCTCATCAGTTAGAGTTTGCCCTGGGTAAACTCAGAGAGCACGTCCGCACTATTTTGAAAACGCAGGCCACTTGCAAAAGTTTGGACAAGGCATAGTATTTCATCGGTGTTCATATACTCAGTATTCCCCATAAATACACAACATTATTTTTGTTTATTATTACTTTACTTCTTAATTCCTACACATGCAGAAATTGAAAGAGAAAGAAGCAGCTCTGTGGAAGGCAGAACAGAACATCGTGTCAAGGGATAAAGTGATCAATGAGCTGCGTCTGCGACTCCCAGCTACTGCCAACAGAGAGCGACTGCTAGCTGACCTTGCCAAACATGAAGAGGGCCAGTCAGACAGACAGCCTGCCCTCAAGCTGGCTCACCAGACCATCAAAGACCTTCAGGGTCGACTTGACAAAAAAGAGGATGCAATAAAGAAGTACCAGAACCAGCTGGCTCAAGCCAGACAGGTACAGTGATATAAAGAGAAATATTGCGTGTGCACTGATTCTAAGTGCAGCAAGCCACTGGTGTTTTTTCTGTGGGCTGTTGAAGAAGCATTAGCTACTGAGTAACATTTTGTCAGTGATTAACTGCAGTGTTGTAGAATCTTCAACAGGTAGAAAAATTTAAATTGCAGCTCTTAAACACTTACAGTAAATGCTACTTTTTAACTCTACAAATTACGTATTTAGATTATTTACTTTGATTAAAGTACCAACACAACAATTTAAAAATGTTTCCTTTTTTTTTTGTTTTTTACAATCTCTTTGTTTCATTGTACTTAACGTGTTGATACCAGGATCAAGAGGAAATGATAAAGAGACATCAGATGGAGATGAGGATGTTGCATGAGAAGTTGGACTCGCACACAGACACCTCACTCGATCGCTTCAGACACACAGCAATGGTACTGGTGAACGCATACCCCTGTTTCGTTTTTTTTCCTGTTTAAGAAGATTTGAATTTTTGACGTAAGGCTCACAAGAACATTAGAGTCGTGGCAGATGGCTGCCCCTCCCTGAGCCTGGTTCTGCTGGAGGTTTCTTCCTGTTAAAAGGGAGTTTTTACTTCCCACTGTCACCAAGTGCTTGCTCATAGGGGGGCGTCTGACTGTTGGGGTTTACTCTCTAATATTGTAGGATCTTTACCCTAAAATATAAAGCCCCTTGAGGCGACTGTTGTTGTGATCTGGCGCTATATAAATAAAATTGAATTGAATTGAATTGAATTAGAGCCAGGCTAGAGCAAGCATTCAAACTCATATTCATTTCCTGAAGTGTATTCCCACATATAACTGTATGTCACCTATTTTACACTGATTTTCCCAACATAACGAAAGTTAAAAACATAACGAAAGTTAAAAAAAAACAACTCACTGCGAGTCTTTGAGCTTTTAAGGCTTTTGTTTAATTCTGTCTTTCGTCTGTTCAGGAGTTGATGAAAAAGCCCACTATCAGGGTACCGACCTCCAAGCACCTGGAGCATCTGGCCGAGTTAGAGCAAACAGTGGCCGAGCAAGACATTTCACTTTGTTCTCTCAGAGAGAAGCTGAAGGTGACAACTGCTGAGCTGGAGCGACTGAGGGCTGCCATGGAAACAGAGGCAAAGAGACACGCTGACGAGATGTTAAAGTGATTATCATTTTTATTTATATGTGTGTTTTGTCTTTTGTCTTTTTTTCCCTTTACCCAGTGGTCACCACTAAAATTTATAATAAAGCAGCACCAGAATCCGTAATGTTTCCTTAATGTAGTCAGTAAGGTACTTAAATATTTGATGGACATAGCAAATGTCATAACAGGCATTCAGGATTCATGCATATCATGTTGTGTTTAGTAAGACTTGAAACAAGCAACTGAGACCATAAACTCACCAAGAAAGTGTTTACTGGGGTCATAGATTCAGGAAGCTGAAGGATGTTTTCTCATAGACTTCTATACAATCTTTTTTTTTCGTAACCAGAGGAGTCACTCCCTGCTGGCCATTACAAAGAATGCAGCTTTAAGACAATTCTGCACTGGCTTCACTTTTCCAACCTTGAAGCCTTTGTTTTCTATACATATTATGGACATGGGTTACTTTTAATGGCTTCATTCATACCTACTCAAGACAGTGGCACGAGAGTCATAGTACATGTACAATATATTTTTTGCTGGTATTTTTGCGGCTGGGCTTAGTGCATATGTATTTGTAAGAGGAGGATATTGAAATTATTCATGCAAATTTGATTTGCATTGCACAATTTACTGCAAATTGCACAAAATCTAATGCTAAAAAAGCATGTTATTTTGCACCTGATGTGGTTGTGATAGTTGCTACTAGGAGTGTTTCTTTATTTGGAATGAGAGCGTGAGAGTTTATCAGAACAAGTGCATAATTGGCTCTGGTAGACTGCTCAAAGCAGTGACCACAGCGCCAAAACGTTGGTTCTGTCCTGTAACTCTTCACTGAGTCCTCAATCTGCATGTTTAAAGCCGAGCCCCACATATTTGTGCTCCTCAGTAATACTGGTATTTTGATAAAACAGTGCAGAACTTAACTGATCTGAGTTTTGGGGGAGAATCCCAGTACAGGGACACATTCTATGCATCTTTTATAGGTAGCCAGTTACTTTTTGTAGTGAGCTGTTGGGTCTGCAGTGTTTCAGATTTTCAGTCACATTTCTACAGAATGAAAATTATTATTATTTCCGTTAGCAGATCAGTCACACCCTCATCTGGCCTGCTCATTTTTGACCCGTTAATTTGCATAGAATGCCGGCCATTAATGAAACGAACTGACTACATGTTTGTTTATAAATTAGCGCACTGTTAGTAGGTCACCCACTAAACTTTCCTCTCCCATCGCTGCACTTTTGCAATTGCGGCATCATGCTCATTTGCCCCACTTAGTAAATCTGGCTCTTATTTTTCTCTGGCATTCTCATTAAGACCAGGATGGACTGTGTGAGAGAGTGCTGCCCCTACTCCTCCCACACAGGCAAGAATGAGGTATTTCTGGAATGGGAATCCCAAAAATACACTGTAGATACATTTCTTAATCTTAATGCAAATAATAAACAGAGGTGGTGAGATGCCAAATTATTATGTAAATGATATTGCTAGGGCTTTGTCCAAAACAGTCGTGTTTTAGTGAAATGAGTACAAGCCACATTTAACACATTTAGAATCACCAGTTATCCTAACATGCACGTCTTTGGACTATGGGAGGAAGCCGGAGTACTCGGAGGAAACCCACACAGGCGCAGGGAGAACTTGCCAACACAGAAAGGCCCCAGCCGGGGCTCAAACCAGAAACCTTTTAACCTTCTTGCTGTGACAACAGTGCTAACTACTGCCCTGAGAGGAAAAAAAAAGGTTTCTTTCAATTGTGTGAGATTTTTTTTTCCTTTAAATCATGGCTAAATCCCCATAATGCCACAGACACATGTTGATCACATTTTGTAAGTCATGACTCACAAATCAAAAGTAATTTCAAAAGTATGCAAAACCCCAGTATGCTAAACTAACACATTTCTTGTTTTAAAACTGATATGGGGGGATTTGTTGCAGGCTGGAGGAATATCATATCAGCCAGGTGAAAGCTCTGGCTGGTGAGAATGAGGATCAGAGGAGCCAGATGGCCCAGATGGAGAAGAAGATGAATGATCTCCGAACTGAGTTGGAGGCCCAGAAAGAGGCCAATGTCCGCTCCCCCAGCAACACCATGAAAAATCTGGTGGAACGACTGAAAGCACAGCTCACCCAGAAAGAGAAACAGCTCAAGGTTGTTCTTTAATCATTTTTTTGTTTGTTTTTCTTTTAAAGGTGTACATACCTGTAAAGTGGTCGGCACTCAGATTTGTTTTGGGGTATTGAGAACATGCTTTCTATTCATACTTGGCATTTTCCGATGGTATCGTTTTTTACCTTCTTACTCCAAATATGTGAAATGAATCTTGACTGTCTTCTCTCTGTGTTGGCGGGGTGATGGACTGGCAGCCTCACCTGAATCCTTACAGTTCACCCAGTATATGCTGGTAGTGATGCTTTTTCGCTGTATTGTTTTTGTGACCAAGATGAAATGATTTGGATACCTGTTTCAGCATTATATTATTATGATACATCTATATTTACGCTCCAAAATTGCAAATGTATTTTTATTTGTGTAAACAACAGTTTTGCAGTTTTTTTCATTGCTTACCAAAATTACAAGAATGAGCATGGGGGAGAGGAAGTAATCTGTTAATGGATGATGATGTATTACTTGTAAATCAAGTTTGATCAGTGAATTCGTAATATTTAATATACTCCGTGTATTTTTAAAGGCTCTCAGTAAGGCGCTGCTGAACCTGCGGGCGGAGATGACGTCTGCTGCAGAACAGCAAGTCATAGCAAGTGCTGCACAAAAAGAGGAGAGTCTCAATGTACAGATGCTGATTGATAGACAAACTAAAGACCTGAAGGTAAGACCCCAAAGTCATCAGAATTTAATTGTTTTTTTTTTTTCATGTATATGTTGTATTTCATCAGCTGTTTGAGCTAGTTATTTAACACAACAAAATATCATTTATTGTTGCTTTTATACTTGCGGACAACCTGTAGTAGTTGCTTTTAGTTTGTGATGTTTTACAACATTATACAACCAGAAGAGTTGGTCTGCTATTTAAAATAAACAGATTGCAGTGATTTGTAATTTATTTCGACACTATATTTAATTGAAAATAGTACAAAGAGAGTATATCAAATAATACTAAGACTTTTTTATTCTTCTTGGAAAATGAAATGCTCTCTTTGAATTTGAGTCCAGAAGGTTAAAAAAAAGTTAAGACATTGGCAGCAAAAGGCTGTAAAACTTGGGTAAAAATAAAACAAAAATTAAATGAGTTTTCTTGGAGAGGCTGAGTGTTTCAGAAGTAAAAAATCTTGAGAAACCCATCATTAAAGGGCTGTAATCTTCCAGCCCTCAGGCAGACATGATTCTCTTAGTGGAAATCACTGCATGGGCTCAGTGACACTTCTGAAAACCAGTGTTAATGCACAAAGTTTTTTGCTGCATCCACAAATTAGACTCAAAATCTTACAATGCAACAAAAGATATATAAACAAGATCCAGAAATACTGCCACCTTCTCTGGGCCTGAGCTCATTTAGGACGGACTGAGGAAAAGAGGCAACTATCCTGTGGTCTGACCATTCAGAACTTGAAAAGATTTTTGGAATTCACTGGACATCAAGTACTCTGGCCTTTTTAGGGAAGACCCTACTTATTTCAGCAAGACAATGCCAAAGCACATTCACGTATTACAGCAACATCGCTCTGTGGTAAGAGAGTCTGCCTGCTGTCCAGACCTGTCACCCATCAAGAACATTTGGTGCATTATGAAACAAGATTATCAAGCAAATATAGAAAAACATTCTGCTTTCAGAACTACAAAAAACTGGTTTTCCTCGGTTCCCAAACACTTACAGATTGTTGGTAAAAGAAGAGGTGACGAAACACAGTGGAACCAGGGTTATACAATCACATCCTCATGATTCTGAATAGTAGCTAGCCAAAGCTGAAGTTGGTAAACACGTTGCTTGCACCAGGTTTGTTACACAAACAGCATGTTTGACATTTGGCTAACCTTAACCAACCCTTACTCCCTTCATTAATAACCATTAACAACCTCGTAGGAGGCTCAATGAGATTTACAAAGCCAGTAGATATAAAAAGCTATCATTTATTTTGGCTGATTTAGAAAAAAAACATTCCGGTTAGTCTATGTTCCATGGCACGAAAGAAATTAATACAGTGCAAGGTTGTTATAGCAAATAAATTTTAATGATCTTAACCTGTTGCACTATTGGTATTCATGGTATTCACAGAATACCACCGTATAGGCAACTGCAGCCATTTTTCCAGTAATGCACATCTAATGGATTAGTAGTCATTTACACTTAAAGGACAGTGTGTGGGATTGGCACAGTGTTTGTGGTATTAAAGAAAATGTCACCCAATACAACACTGTGGCACACTTATGTGTTTTTAATTGTTTATGGGCAAAATGTAGCTCTATAAAAGAGAAGAAAAAGCTGCATCAGATTTTGGCTGCACAGAAAATATGTTTTACTGCCATTTCTTTTATGGTTGGGGATTTGTAATGGCATTTGTCATCAGAAAATATTACCAGACTTATTGTTTAAATTGAAAAAGACTTTAAATACTTTTTTTTTTTTCCAAAGATGCAAATGCAAGAACTCAATGAAGAACTTCAAGCTGCAAAGGAGTCTGCCAATGCAGCCAGAGGCCGTGAGAGCTCCCTGAAAGAAGAAGTGGACAGACTGAACCAAGACATCCAGAGAGCTCAGAAAACTCAAAGACGACTGCAAGCTGAAAAGGAGGAGCGAGAACAAGAAATCCAGGAACTCAAGCAGCAAATCAAAAGGCTCACCAGTGCTCTTCAAGTTAGTACCTCCAAAAAGTGTGAAATCACAAATCCCGTTGGGGCTTTGTGAAGAAGCACACAGCTTGCTTTGACCTGGAGCTTATTGTTGTTAAAACCTAAGCCACGTGTTATAATGTAACATGTCGACATGTGACGACAATGCTTTCATTTAGGCATGATATTCAGACCCTGCAAATGATAAAACACTGAAATGTGAGACATCCAAACTGTTAATGCTTATCTGTAGCAAAAACTGAAGAATGGAATCTCACAAGTTCGTATCAGACCTGATTGAATTTTTCAGGCATTTTTGTGGATCAGTGCCACATAGGAGTAATTTTTTTTTTAAGTTAGGTTCCAGGTTTATCTCAAGACTTGGCTATATTTTATATTTTAAAAAAAAACACCCTTTTGTGACCCTAGCCTAAACAGAAAAATTTCCATCTCCACTGTACCTGTCTGAGAAAAGGTGGTTTTGTATTTGTTTTTAGAGCCAGACAGAACCAGATGGAAAGGGCCCAACTATTGAGAATCTGCAAAAGAAGATCCGGAGGCTGGAGTCTGACTTGGAGAGAAGAGCTGAAATTAAACATGTCAAAGATGATCATGGAAAGGTTTGAACATCGGTTCAGTTGGCATTAAATATTTTGGGCCCTTTTTTCAAGGTGGTGGCCAGAGCCAAGTAGTACAGCGATATTTTGCTGTTTTCTAGCTTTGCACAGGTGGGCTGAGAGGCACAAATTAGTAGAGGAGATTCACTGAAATGGAGGCAGTGCATTCAGAGCTGTTGGTGTTTTTCAGTGCAAAGTAACATCAGTTTCCATCCAGCTCTGTTATGTTATCAATAAGCAAAAACAAGATACTTGGAAGAAAGTATTTGTTTATATGGGTTCCACTGATCTATGGATGAACATCAGTGACTCTGAACAAATCTGTTGACCAGAGTTGCAGTTTACCGTATGAAAACCTTCTCCTGCAGTGTATTAAATCCTTGCAGCTCTCTGGTGGTCCTCTGCACCACACAAACTAAAAGATAATTTCCTAAAGCGCAGTTAAGCTGTTTTCGTCATCTATCACTGGCGCAGCTGTTTCAGGGTGGTGAAACCAGTGATGTGACTGACTTTACTTAAGAGTGTATTTATTAATCACAGAATCCTCCCATCTGTGTTTCATTTCATCTAACCATTTTGGATTTTGTCCTGCTGCACAGACATTCCTAAGATCTAATGCTTTGCACTTGTTAGACAATTGAAAAAGACTCTATATCTCTAGCCTTTTAATATATTATATTTATATTGTATACTGTAAATAGTGATTTGATGCATGTTCAGTTGATGTATGACTTGGATGTTGGACAGACTAAAGAAGAAATTGTGCGATGGGAGGAGGGCAAGAAATGGCAGGGCAAGATGGAGAAGACTAAAAATTTACTGAAGGAGAAGGAACGAGAGAATGAATCCCTCTCAAAACAGCTCAGCACTCTTAAAGACCTCTATGCCAGGTTAGTTTGTACATCACACACAAACAGCTTTCCTTGACTTACTTATTTCATCATCATGCTTGCTGACCAAAACCCAAAGGCACTTTCAGTGGATATAGAAAGTGTACACACCCCTGTTAAAATGCCAGGTTTTTGTGACGTTAAAAAAATAAGACCACAATAAATAATTTCAAATCGTTTCCCACCTTTAATGTGACCTATAACCTGGACAATTCAACTGAAAAACAAATCTATTAGGGAAAAAAAAAAAAACATACAATAAGCTGTTTGCATAAGTGTGCACACCCTTAAACTAATACTTTGTTGAAGCACCTTTTGATTTAATTACAACATGGAGTCTTGGGTAGGAGTCTGTCAGCATGGTACATCTTGACTTGGCAAAATTTGCCCACTCTTCCTTGCAAAAGTGCTCCAAATCTGTCAGATTGCGAGGGCATCTCTTGTGCACAGCCCTCTTCAGGTCACCCCACAGATCTTCTATTGGATTTAGGTCTGAGGTCCAGCTGGGCCATTCCAAAACTTTAATTTTCTTCTGGTGAAGCCATTCTTTTGTTGATTTGGATGTATGCTTGGGGTAACTGTCGTGTTGAAAGGTGAAACTCCTCTTCATCTTCAGCTTTCAAGCAGATGACTGAAGGTTTTGGGACATAAGTAACTGGTATTTGGAACTGTTCATAATTCCCTCCACCTTGACTAAAGCCCCAGTTCCACCTGAAGAAAAGCAACCCCAAAGCATGATACTGCCACAACCATGCTTCACCGTGGGTATGATGTTCTTTTGGTGATGTGAAGGGTTGTTTTTCCACCAAATTTACCTTTTGGAATTGTGGCCAAAAGGTTCCACCGTGGTCTCATCAGACCATAACACATTTCCCACATGCTTTTGGGAGACTTGATGTATTTTTTTTTTGCAAATTATAGCTGGGCTCGGATGTTCTTCTTTGTCAGAAAAGACTTCTGTCTTGCAACCCTACCCCATACTCCAGACATATGGAGATTGTTGTCACATGTAGTACACAACCAGTACTTGCTAGAAATTCCTGCAGCTCCTTCAGTGCTGTAGGTTTCTTGGCAGCCTCCCTGACCAGTTTTTGTTTTGTCTTTTCATCAGTTTTGGGGGGATGTCCAGTTCTTTGCAATGTCACTGTTGTCCCATATTTTCTCCACTTTTTGATGACTGTCTTCACTGTGCTCCATGGTATATCCAAATTTTTTTGTACCCTTCTCTTGACTGATACCTTTCAACAATGAGATCCCTTTGATGCTTTGTAAGCTCTCTGTGAACCATGGCTTTTGCTGTAGCAGCAACTGAGTAAATGTCAGGAAAATCCTACTAGGACAGCTGAACTTTATTTGGGGTTAATCAGAGTCTCTTTAATTGACGGCAGGTGTGTACCCAAGAAGACTGAATGCTGTGATTAAATCAAAAGGTTTCTTCAAAAAAGTATTAGTTTAAGGATGTGCACACTTATGCAACCAGCTTATTGTACGTTTTTTAATTTTTACATTTTTCCCCCTAACAGATTTGTTTGTTTTTCAATTGAACTGTACAGGTTATAGGTCACATTAAAGGTGGGGAAAGTTTTGAAATGATT